>JBBPCS010002730.1:0-13150 GCA_037974645.1 Hollardia meadi
GTGTGTGTGTGTGTGTGTGTGTGCGTGTGTGTGTGTGTGTGTGTGTGTGTGTGTGTGTGTGTGTGTGTGTGTGTTTGGGTGTGACAAGGCGTCTAAAAATAAAGCAGCAGTACAGCGTGTGTGTGTGTGTTGCCAGATTGGGCTCAGTGCTGCGCTCGTCTCGCTCTGGCTCGAGTTCTATCTGCCCGCGTGATAAAGCTGCTAACAGGCCTTTATCGGGGAGCAAGGGGAAATATGCTCCTGCCAGATTAGGCCCCAGACTCTGCCAAGGTTATAAACAGCCTGTTATCTGTGTCCCAAACAGAGTAATCCACGCTCTATCAGCACCCAAACATATGGGCCACACAGAGCAGAGATAGCCTCTGACGGACACTTGGTTTTAATTGCAATGAGAGCCAGCGGAGCATCGCTGGGAGAGAGGGGGGAAAAAAAAGGACATAAAAAAGGTTTGTTATTGTGGACATGTCCCAGTCCCGGTGTGCTGTAGCTGGCCAACATTCACAAAGCTCGACCTTTCTGCAGCGCTGCACCTGCTCCTTCCTGTGCGCTCAGGCGATAGCATGAATGAGCAGGGCAGTTACATTTCCTGGAATCTATTAAAGCCCTGCTGGATATTTGTTTCCCACTCAAATTAATATTTTCCCCTTTCATCCGATGTCATTTGGTGTCTTTGTGCATTTCTCCGGCATGCTTAATTAGATCTTGGCAGCAGTTAAGTATGCATTAATTTGATTAGGGGCCAATGGGCTATTTTCAGTTCTTAACACAACACAGGCTATTCTTCGGCTGACGCTCGACAAAACATCAGTTCTCGGAGGCGCTCTGTCCCCATAATCAATAGCAAACTTAAGTTTCCTCCAGACACGGTCTTAAGAGCCACTCAGACGCTCTTTCTTTCAGCACACACTCAGTGAGAGTCTGAGTGAAGCGAGGACAGCAGATGATGGAGGACGATGTTTGCATCCACCTGAAGAATGTAAGGTCAGGAAACAAGGATGACGAGAACTGAAACCGCAAAGTTGTAGGTCATGAAAACAAAACAACGAGCTGAAAGGTGCTAAAACGCTCTGTAGAGCAGAGGGGTGATAATTCTCTGTGGGTTCTTCGCTATAAGTGACTCTTTATACATGACACATAGTCATTTGATCCTGTGTTAATATAAGAATATTGATTAGTGCAGCTTTATGCATAAAGGCTTTGACCATAAAGGAAGTAATTGTGCCTTTTGTGATATTTATGGGCAAGGATGTCAACTGTTCTCTTTAAGCGTTGTCAGCAATTGAATTCTACTGTTCTTAAAGACCCCCTCCACTCATATGTGTTTTTCTTATGTTTACATCCCCTAAAATAGCTGACCTGGACTATACTGATTTGTATGTGTCCAAAGTTTGTCACGAGAAGAGTAACGTTCAAACGTGCACCAGGCGAGCTAGATTTGGTACGTCACAAATATGGAAAGCTAATTTACAAACACTACGACTGCCAATGAGCCAGTTCCCAGGCAAACTTAGTCGGCTATCAAGATGTGAACACGCTGTAACATCATAGCAGATATTATTGTACGTTTCCCAACCACTGACGCTGTGTCAGCCACTGCCAGTCACAAGCTAACAAGCTAACAAACAACATAAACAAAAGATGCTAACTACACTTAGCATTCTGATACGTCTGCTAGTCGACACTTTGGGTCTGACTGAGGCTCAAACATGTAACATTATGACTGAATCTCTCCCATGTTTCCTCTAACACTAGCCATATTGATGCTAACTGATCTTTCACCGGTCACCGCAAATAGTGGTGGTGGGCGGAGCCAGAGGCCTGTGATTCATAGATCCCGAATTTGTCAATGAGGGAGGAAGAGTAGATGTGCTTCCAGCCCCTTTTCAGAACTTTTTAATGTTGGAAAACCATTTTAAATAAAATATTAGTCATAGCAGAGTATTTGTATGTACTTTAGAACGTGTCTGGAGGGGAACTTTAAATGATAATGGATATTATTTTAACAGATTTGTCATTATTGTCATCTGTAATACTAATTAACCTGCTGCACTCACCATACTTGTAGCAGAAACAAAGGGTCAGTGCTGATACTTTGGGTGTGCTAACTCCCAGTTTACCTCAAAGTAAAGTGGTCTGGCCTCTCATGTATTTCGCCCCTATCTGACTTTGCTGTGATGAAGCCGCTGTGTTCCCAGATCCCAACAATTGCTAAGATGAAGATGAATCCATGAGTTGATCGACAAGAAATTAATCAGCAAGGTAGTGGATCAATCAAGGAAAATGCCAAACATTCCCTCCTTCAAGCTTCAAAACTGAGAGACTTTTCTCCTTTGTTTTGTCTTGTCTTTTAGGACTGTTGGTTGGACAAAACAAGCAATTTGAAGCTGAAACCTTGGGCTTTAGGAAACTGTGATCAGTATTTTTTTGACATGTTAAAGACCATACGATTAAGCCTAAGTGTTGTCATAAGTGTTCTAATAAATGATAGCCAAATTACGAAAGCACAGCCCACGTTGTAATAAACCAGAACGATCCTCTAAATCATGCAAGTTCATGACACCTAATACACTCCGTTGTTTGTGACTCTATTTCTTGTGCTTCCCCACAGTGTGAGACAAAGATGCTGTACACTCACAACATTCCTCTTCCTCTGTGAGGCACGAACTGTAACGAGCGGCAGCTCCTTCGTTAACGAGGACTGAGGTAAATCAGGGAGAGATTTAGACCCTCTACCGCTCTCTGTCTCCTCATATAAGCAGCAGGCTGCTCTTTCTGTCGGCAGAGCTGTGATCTGAATACCTCTGCCTTCATAAAAGATTCAGGCCTTATTGACTTCCTACTTTGGTTTCCCCCGCAGAGCATACCTCCACGGCTCCTTTTGAATTCTGCTCTCGTGGCTGAGGATGCGCACCTGCCTCAGGAAAAAAACAAAAACAAAAAAAACATGACGCTTTTATAGCCTTCCCTTAACTGCGTCCAGAACATATGAATGAATCTCGGTGCAGGAAATGTACACATCATCAGAAGACGACCCTGAAAATAAAAATCTGATCTTGTGTATCTGACAAACGGAAATAATTAACACCAAAGAGCCCGTTTTGAACCATCGTATTTCGCTAAATTTACTCATCTGTCATCTACAGGGTCAGTGGGGGATTATTGGCATTATAAAATGCCACATCACATCTGTTATGCTAAATATTGATGTATCATGTTCCTTTTTATTTCAGCATCTGTTACCTGCTCTTTACTGCACATTATTACCAACTGACTGCAGCATTAAAAGCTCACAGGCTGAGCTCATCTGTCTCTCTGTACAATATTTCACACCCAGCCTCCACAAAAGGGCACAAAGTCTAATAAATTCCTCATTTTATATACTGGCCCCAGATTTCTAAGTCCTGTCCAATAAAGTTTTAAATGTCATGAAGGACCTATAATATAGATAGTATAAACCATAGGCAAGAAAACCATGCTGTGCTCTGTCCCTTATCTTTTTAGCCAATAAAGTTTTATATCTTTGAATCAACTATAAAATGCTTTGGAAACTGTCAACAAGGGGATAATTGGTGGACTTTATTGTTATGGTGATATGTCCCAACAGGCTCACTTGTCCTTTCTGACAGCAAATGAGAAAACGATACTATACAATGTACTCGTCCAATAAGCCTCAGCCTCTGAATTCATCAAATTAATATGTTTAGTTTGGGATGTGTCTAAAAAGAGAGCTTCAGTTAAAATAAATTAAAAAAATAAATCAATGATGATATCAGTATGTGTTCTCAGGTTGTTGCTTGTTGCAGAAATTCAAAGAACGCAGCGTGTTCTTGACCTCTAAAGGCAGCACTAACCTTCTGCCCAGGATTTCCGAGTTGCGACAAACTGGTTCGAACAAACAAAAGCAGACCAGCATCTCCGAGGCGCAGCATTTCACACTTGGGTAGAGGCAGAGGACGGGCCTTTAATGACACACAGTCCCCCCAGTCACCTAGAATGAACACGCAGCGCTGGAAATAGACCGGAAACTCAGCCTCCACGGCGGGCCAGAAACCTGGTGATGCCTGCCTGCCTGCCTGCCTGCCTGCCAAACAAATCCTGCCGCTGCGGAGAGAGAGAGAGAGAGAGAGAGACGGACCCACCGACGATGTCTCAATCATACAAACCAGACATGATCGAAGCATGTTATTCACTGAGTTATAATGCTGACACCATCATTGAGTGGAGTGCGCACACACTGCAGCACACTTCAGTCAGCTGATGTGCTGCCCAGTGATGTGTGATAACGCTGTAGATGGCACAGAGCCCATCCTTGGATTTTCTGTCCGTGTCGTGTGCAGCTACCAACGAAAAACACTACACTCGCTGTACAACAAAATCCTCATCAAAACCAGGAGAATGTTTCTGCTGCGGGTGATTTCACTCCAAAACAAAACAGGATAAAGACAGTAGAAGTTTACAGTCACAGTAAACCCAAAGACCCAGTCAGCAGCAGGACTGGGTATTGAAACTTTGTACCTGAGTTTCGGTTCTAATAGCAAAGCAATACATTTTCATTACCTTGTTCTGAGGGATAAACAGATGGCTAACAGAAAACTCAAGCAGAGACACTTTTGTGAAGGAGTTGACCGTTTATAGCAAAAGCTCTCAAAGAATTCAAGCAGCAACAAGGAGACATTAATAAATAAAATCTTAGTTAAATCAACAATACCAGCCAAAACAATAAGCCCATAATGATGAGACAGAAATCAATTGTTATCCTTTGCGATAAACACTCACAAATTACAGCTTCTTAATTGTGAAGATTTGCTGCTTCTTCAAATGAAGTGAAAATGATTAGTTGCAAACCTAAAATATAGCACATAGCGCGGAATAATATGCGCTGTACGCCTGCATGAATATGATTGGACATTACTAATCAGCTCGTAGCCACAAAGCTTTTTAATGAGCCAGTGACTGTGAAGCAACAATTAAAGAGCAGATGCCAATACTAACAGATATTGATACACTTGAGTATCGTGATGTTATGCTTTGTTATACTGTATCTTTTCTCACACGTTTTGAACTCATTGTTTATATGTAGAGGTTTGTGACAGCGGTTTATTTTACGTCGTGTTTAAACCCCCAGCCACTAGATGGCAGTGTTGTAATCTACCAAGCCCCCAGAAAGAGCGCCAGGCTTTGAAGCCAATTTGACATAGTGGCCAAACTGTGTAATTGCAACGCCACGTGAAACGCAGGGGCCCAAAAAGACTTTTTCCCATAAGCTCACATTGTGAAAGGAAACGGTGGATACAATATTTTGAGCATTGCAACCACCACAAAATGACTCGTTTTGTTATCAGAATGTGATCCATTCGGTCCGATTACATTTGTAAAATCTATAAGAGTCGCATGATTAAATGATTTAATTCCCATTCAAGTTAGCGGAGTGCTAAAGTTAGCCGCTCGGCTGACAGAAGTCACTAGTGCGCCTGCTCTATGGGCCCCACAATGCGGAAGATCCGGGTAATTTTAGACCCGGGAAGGCGATTGTCTTTTGTTCCATGCGCCACTGAGCAACTTTCATAGGAATAAATGGGGCCCCGCCTCCGAGGCTGTATCCAGATTTCCCTTACTTGACCCATGACTCCAACGTAACTACATCAACTGAGACAGGAACTAAGCACATAACACACAACGTAAACACAAAGAACACGAGCCTTTGAAACAACAAACACACAGTATATATATTGAATCGTCACCCCCGTATTATGATACAAGTGGTATCACCAGATTTTTGCCACTACACAGCCCTATGCCAATCAGCTATGCTTCTCTAAATACAAATATTTATACATTTATACAGCATCTTTGCGTTAAATAAAACAGCATAAAACTGGGGACTATTTGATCAAAGACTGAGTAAAGACTGTAAAGAGCAAAGACTTCGTTCTGTATCTTAGGTTCAATACCAAGCCCTCATAGGCACTTGTTTTTAGGATTTAGATTTGAGTCACTCCTGCCATCGACTTTTTCCACACATTTCACATGAAATATAGGTCACTTATAGAGTATTAATACTGAGTGCTTTCCTATTGATTGGGCTTTCTCGCCAGTGGAAGCGACATGGCTGGTTTGCTGCTTGGAGACAGGCCATTTCATACATAAAGTAACTCACCTGTGCCTCTGTGCACAGACTCCCAGTATTGAATTCCACCTCCCAAAATTACCCCCCCCACCCCCCAGCACTACATTCCCTGGTTTCCACCAGTCTGCTTTGACAAAGGGAGTAAAGGCAAGCAGCAGTGGGGTTAAGGCTCCAGTCTCCTAATGAGCTTCTCTGTTCCAGTATGTTGCATAAAGCCATTACCTCCCAGCACATTACCTCATTCATTTCTTACATGTGGATAGCTTCGCTCTCCCAAGAGCATGGCATTTCACACACGGCTCATGGTATACTGTATGCACTTGTACAGTCTCACAGTAAGAGTCTATAATGTCCCTGCTTCACGTAGCCATTGAGTTGACCCTAAGATATCTGGCGAACACCGAGGGGGAAAAAAAATCTCGACTGTTATTCTGTTATTCAGAGAAAAGACAAAGAGAGAAAAACGGGAAGAGAGAAGGGGCAAGTACTAGCAGTGGTATTATCTCAGTATGGGGCAACTATTGCAGAGCAGGATGAAAGACGCAGGTGGTCGTGAGCTCCACCGTGCCTCGAGATAATCTGCGGATGCAACCCAGGAGGTCCTCAGACTTTCTCTCAATGTGCCTGACGGTCGAGTACATTCTCAAATAAATGTGTGGATTCAAACGCGGAGCAAGTCTCAAAGTATGGCAACAAATACTGTTGATACAGGCCAGGGGAAAAACATCAGAATTGGAGGGGATGGAATGTACCTTTCCACAGCACTTATTCCATCAGTACTCTTTATTCACTCTTTGTACTTGCTTGTACTTTGCCATTTTATTTCAATCACTGTCAAACTACTGTTACTATAACTCAACACTCCCTGCAGACATACTGTATCACATTATCGTGCTCCTTGAGCTGCTGAAGCTTTGCCTTTCATTGACATTAGCTCAGTGACGTCTTCAAATTGCTTCTTTTGTCCAACCAACAGTCCAAAACCCCAAAGACTCTTCATTTACTATCATAAATAACAAAGAAAAGCAGCAAATCCTGACATTTAAGAAGCTGGAACCAGCAAATTTTTTTTTGACATTTGTGCTTGAAAAATGGCTAAAACGGTTAATGGATTATCAAAATAGTTGGCAGCTAATTTTCTTACGATCGACTAATCGATTAATTGTGGCAGCTCTACATGGTTTCCAGTTTTCCCAATCACTATTGCACTACTGTCAAAGAAATCAACATTTCCTGCCCTACCTTCCACATGGAGCTGGAACGGGTGGGATAATTCCTTTGGAGCAGGAAGTGCTGCCTTTCATTGACAGGCTTTGACCATAATTTCTCTCCATTCAGTAATTATTTCCAATGTACTAACTTCCACGGTACCATGGCGGTGCTTGCTCCTAATTTTACCCAGTGGTCACTCGCGGTATTGCAGCTAAAAATTCCCACCTCGGCCCAAAAAGCATTTTCCCCATAGACCACCATTATAAAAGAGACGTCTGTCAAACTGTTGACAGGACACCTTGAACTGCAGACAAGGTCAATTATGACTCTTTCCATGATTAATTTTTGATCCATGGAAAAATCTCTGACGTCATCACAATGTAAAATCTATGGGCCGAACAGGAACTCATGGGCGGGGCCAGCGGGAGAAACACTACGGCGCATATTCAGTGGGACGCATGACCAGGAAGTAAACCAGGAAGTAAACCAAGAAGCTAGAAAACTTTTTCTTTGGGTCTGGTATCTAGTTCTTCTACGAGAGAGGGTGTGCTAATGTGAAACATCTGATCTCTTTACACTGACTGAAAAAAAACAGCAAATATTTAAAAAAAAAAACCCCACTTGATGTCTCTTCACAAGATAATAATTGTGAACTTCACTGTTTCATTTGTATTTAGGCGTTAACTGACCAACAGAACACACTTACCACTGCAAATCTTACAATCACAGACACGACTGGCTTTCATGTAACAAATCGCTTTATATAGTGTGTTGATTGACTGCGGACGCCGAATAAATCTTGACAGTTATCGATTAGGCCGTACTAATCATCTGCCTTTTCTCAACCAGAGAATATTTACGCCTGTGGAAGACAATATTAAATTACTGCGGCGGCTTCATGTGTGTCACTTAGCCAGCACACACGTGTTAGCTCGTACTCGCAGAAGGATTTATTCAAATTGGCCGACACCTTGGTTGGAAATCGGTTGGGTTGATTTCAGCTCGGTGTCAGAACACTTTATTTTGTCACCGTAAATCAACAGTGAGCCCAGAAACAATGGGCCTATTTCTCAAGCGAGCAGCAGCTCATTCCACACTGCGGAGGCAGACTGTAACTCTGAATAAAGTACTCGATATGGCACGAGTGTTTACATGGATATCAATATTTAATCAGAGTTAAAGGCAGCTGCAATTCAGAAGAGACAATGGATGGAGTTTACAAGGAGCGCCGTTGCCATCAGCCAAACAATTTGTGCAGTTTGAATGACTTCCTTGGCACGTAAATGAAAAATTAAACAATGACATCACATCAGGGCCAAGTGGGATTCTGTACCCCGAGCCGGTGCGCAACAACTACATTTTTGTACATTAAGTGACGATGAGAATAACGTCAGATCCTGCCTCGTGTTTAGTTGATCCATCATTCATTTCTTCCTCTTCCGTGGCAACCGGCGCCGAGGACACTGATGTCTGCTGTTGATGTTATTGTCTGTCAGGCTGAGTCAACCAGTAACGTTTCAATTCGAGCCATTTGGACTTGGTTAGAGCTGCAACCGCAGCCCTCACACATCAGTCAAAGGAAACATTGTGAGCAAATGTGTGTCCCCTGTTATAATTGGATGCAGCCCTTTTTTTCTGTCATGCAATGACAGTGTAGGCAGTGCTGGAAAACTGTAATGCAACCAGCAGTGAATCATTCAATCTGTTTGAAGAGGGAATGTCTGCAATATGAAATCCATATGAATGTTTCAAGGCCCCCTCCAAGTTTCCATTAAAAGAAAAAGACTCTTCTAATAAATTGCTGCACAAAATTGTCACCATCTTTCTCTTCCTCCGGGGGAGGGATGTGAGGCTTGGCTGGGCTACTGTCCTCTTCATGTGGCTGCCTTCGCTCCTCTGCTCTTCCAAGGCCAAGTTAAAAACAGAGCATCAAAAATCCCAGCTTTAATAATTGAGGGAGAGACTGCAGGGTACTCTGCTCAGGCCCTTCTTGATGTGAAGAGTCCTTAAAAGATGCATGGATGCCTCCCCAGAGGGAGATGGAAGGGCTTCACGGAGCCAAGGCTCTGTACACTTAAAGATTATGTGTGCATCCACTAAAGCAAGATGACCAGAAAAATGCTCAGAGGAACATTATTCTCCGCAGAGCAGTTTGAGGGATGGGCACCAAGCTGATAAGATACTATCAATATTCATGCCTCTAAATCAATTATACCCCTATGTACTTCAAATGCAAATCATTTGGCAAGCGAGACATTTTCAGAGTGACTCTGCAGACTGGAATAATTGAACTCGGACGATACAAAGCCAGGTAAACAAGCACTTAGACATGGACTTAGCTTTAGAGGAAGAGCGATAAGAATTCCAGTAAACATAAATGTGTCAGCTGTTTACAGCAAACACATTCAGGGGCCTCTAGTTAACTCCGGCAGCGCGGCTGGGAGCTCGGGCTGTGCCTTTAAAATGCAATCTCTGACTCAGATGTATGGCTTTCTCCTCACCCCGCCATTAAGGCTGGAGCCTAAATTATTGATCCCCTGCCTTCATCAGCATAGCAGTCACGTCGGAGCGCAGGGGGATCTAACTCCGGCTGTGTCCCCGCGCTCCAGCCACTGAAATAATTAGGAGGAGTTCTCATTAAGAAAGAATGAAAGGTTGAGAAAGAGAGGAGGGGAGAGCAGCCCGAGGGGCATTCTTGGTGTTTAATGTCTTCCCCGGGGCCTCGAGATCACTCTGATCAAATCCTGAGGCCGTGTCTAAAGACGACAGGCCGTGCTGCAGGAAAATACGCACGCTGCGTGGACACACAAATAATACATCAAGACATCAAGAGACAGGAGCGATGCATAAAGGAAAGGCGCTGCACAGCGCAAGCACATGAATAATAACTTGTTAGGACTGGGATCAATGGCATCAGTGCATAACCTCAGCTGTGTAAATAAGGCGGAAAAGGCTACCATAGATGCAGCATGTTTAGCAAACGTAGCAGTGTGAATGAAGTGGAGCAATCCCTGCTCAGCTTGTTTTATTTTCGCTGCTGAGGGAATCCACGGGGCTTTGGTGCCCCGAGGTACAGTAGTTTCCTTCTTAATGCTTAGTGAATCATACAGCCCAAAACTCTACGCTGTGAGAGCGTGTGTGTGTGTGTGTGTGTGTGTGTGTGTGTGTGTGTGTGTGTGTGTGTGTGCTGTACATGGAATGCAAAACGTTGACGCTGAAAGGTTGAAATCTAAAAAATGAATAAACTGACAATGGCAGCGTAATGAATATTTGATTTGCAGCTATTTATGGAAGCTGAAGACATTTTAGAAAGTAGCTGGTAGAAATAACAACATGTATATGTGCCAACACTACACAGGAGCAACGAAACACCTTTGATTTCACTCAGTCCAAGACACATGACTGAATTAGACCAAAGAGCCAGCACTATGGAGATTTCCTCATTCATTTTTCAAGATAAAGAGAAAGCACTCCATAGAAATTGCATTGTCATGTCTCTCTGCAGAAGGACACACCGAGCAGAGCCTGTAAACTGAGTTTGCAGAGGAACCAACTGAGGAATTTGCATGCTACAGTTACATTTGTGCCAAAATGGCTTTCGGAACGACCAGTGGAGTCCATGAATCATTTTGTCACATTGTGCTTTCACTGTCGGCTCGCCTCACGCTGCGACTCCTGAGCTTTCTAAGTAGCTCAGTGTCGAGGCCACACCCCTCGTTAGTGGGGAGGGTTCATTATGCAAATGATCCTGCTGGAGCGGTATCAACGAGGCGCACGCTCCGTTATCATTTTCTGCCGCCGGGGCTCTTCTTCTCCCCGATCGCTCATACGGAATCATGGCCTAATAGCATCCCATTAACATAATTGCCAGCACAACTAGTGTTCCGTGTCTCAGAGCCACTCTGCTGCTCTGCCAGCCGAAAAAGAGAGAAGAGGGTGAGTGAGGGTGAGGATAGGAGGGGGGGGGGGGGGTGGAAAAAAAATTAATTAAGCCAACGAAGTGGCCACTCCCTCCAACTGTAAATGTCTGGGTTTTTTTCTTCTTTTTTTTCAAAGAGGAGAGGGCAGAGCTTTTGTTTTTGAGACCTTGAGAGTCTCCCGGTGCTCCTGAGAAGCAGCCGAGGTGCTCAATATTCCGCTGATGAGCTCACAGCAGATGCCAGAATCATGTCCAAACCCAGTCTGCCAGGCAAAATAAAATCCCCATTATTTTTTAATTAATCCTTAATTAAAATATATTACAGGGCAGATTCCGCAAATCTCTCCTAATGTGAGGATGCGGCCCATTCAAGCATATTTACACATCCTTAATTAACGCGGCGCATTCATTCAGTCTAACAAGCCGTGGACTTGGAGTGCCAAGATGGTCCGATACACGGAGGAGACTGTGGAGCATACAGAGATGTTGGGAAGGAGGCCCCTCGGACACTCCCACCAAACAACTGGTTGCCCCTGTGGTCCACTAAGAACACTCTTCTTCTGTAGCCGTGGACCGTCGGCCAGCCAGTCCATTAAGGCACTGCAGCATCAGCTACAGCAGTGAGCGGAAATAGTTGCAGCAGGGAGCCATAATCATGCGCTGCGCTCCTCTGCACGCTGCCATTACCACGCCCCCAGCTCTCCTCTCAGCACAGCCACCCGTGTTGCTCTGATGAATTGATTGACACCATTTTCCATCTTCCGGTGCTGTCAGAGAAAGAGAGAGAGAGCCACACAGGGAAGCCCGCTTTTCTGACACTCAGGCAGCAGCAGCAGCAGCAGCACTGTGGTCCCTTCTGAGGGGTCTCCACTGGGAAATGGTCATATACCGCATAGCACGGCACTGGCCTCTCTTCACCTCAGTATGCATCCTGTGTAGCAAAAACAACCCAATTACTGCAAACAAAAGCATGATTGCTATTATCAATGTGGGGTGAATGTAAGAAATGTGCTTCAACACCGCAGCCTCACAGCTCAATAACACGTCTGGTCTCGTTACGCTTATCGCAATGACAACTAAATAAGCACAATTAGCAGTCACCCAGGCATCCTCACTGCTGTTAATTTCATTCCCCAAATCATCCAGGAGATCCCGCGTGTTAAAAGCAACAACTCTTCATCAAGCAAGATAATCACTCCGTATCATAAACCAAAAGGGAAGGTTAAAGCAGCACGTCGGCATCAGAAACGGCGCTTGTACTCCAGGATCAAACTCATTTCCACAGCAGAGAGGTGTTTTCGTCTCTTGTTGTTGTCTCATTTTCTAATTGAAAGGTAAAAAAAGTTCATTTTGTTCATTTGTTCTCCATAATCAGGGGCAAAAGCAACACCACTTAAACCACTTAAAACAAATTCCTGCGCTAAACAAATTCAATAATGCAACACACAGGGCCACACAGGCGATGAAACACACATACAAACAAGAGCGGTTTCCTCTCTCTTCTCGTTTTAATTTGACACCTTGAGCTGGGGTAACTAGGTGGGGAGTGAGGAGCCGCAGAGGAATTCATTAGGCGCACCACTGCAGGGTCTTGGCTCGGAGCGTTAATGACATTGGAGGATAGGGAAACGAGACAGCCCAGACACAAAATGAAATAAACATGAGGACTGTCAGTTCTGACAGCACCAGCAAAGGGGACAGAGTCGTTTGGGCCGGAGACCTCCAGCCCGCAAGATCAGACCAGACGGGCTGTGGACCAAAACAATATTAGTGTGGGCGCACAATCATCCTCACTAGGCCCTTAGATTCACATTGACAGACAGTGTGTGTGTGTGTGTGTGTGTGTGTGTGTGTGTGTGTGTGTGTGTGTGTGTGTGTGTGTGTGTGTGTGT
>JBBPCS010002731.1:0-13150 GCA_037974645.1 Hollardia meadi
TGTGTGTGTGTGTGTGTGTGTGTGTGTGTGTGTGTGTGTGTGTGTGTGTGTGTGTGTGTGTGTGTGTGCAGCAGCTGTTTTTTCGCCAACCTCGTGACCACTGTCAGCCCCCGTCTTCGGACATCTATTTTCTCCTCGTCTGTTCTATAATAACTCAGCGGCTGAAGCCCCACCACTGTCGTTTTTCCTCCCGGGGGGGTGGAGACACACACACACAAGCTGCTGGTCAACTCATCAACACAGTTTTCCACACTGTCTTGAGTTCATTTTTCAGCTGTGTGTGAGTGTGTTAGTTTTGGCGGCAGCAGGGTGGCATAGTGTCTGTCCATAGTGATCAGATCTCCTCTGGATGTTCTTGTTCTCCAGAGGATGAACCCATTTAATTTTGCTGCTCTCTCATAAGGCTCAAAGAATAAAGAAATCGTCATGTTTGCTCTGTCCAACTTCTAAATATGTCGCTTTGCAACCAACATTTCAGCCAGTGGTAGAACAACTAGTAGTATTAATACAGTAATTTCAATGTTGCATTTATGTGCTGTTTAGAAAACCCTGGATAGCATTACTTGTGAGCTTATGAGTCTAAATCATCAGACTTTGAATGGTGCAGTTATTTTTTCTTGCATTATATAATTTGGTAAAATCTGAACCTCATTAAGATAGTTTTTGTCAGGAAACGCATGAAGGGAGCGGAATGAGCCACTGGTGATTTACATCGTTTCCAAGTGATTCTGCTGTCACAAGACAACCGGATCGTTCACAGTATCAACTACCAACAATACAGGACAACATCATACATTTAATCTATAATGGAGACATGAAGGAAGATAGAAATGGTGCCAGCCTGACTGGATCAGCCCTTAGTTTCTTTGCGAGATTTCGTCCCCGGTGGCAGAGTGAAAACTGGTTTATAGGGAACCGATCTAAACGCAGATGACGTCATTATTGTATATCCTTTTTGACATGTGACTGGTACTCAGGATCTTTTAATAATCATAATTCTGGTCAAAAGTAAAATGTTACAAACATTATAGAGTTACACACAGGTTTAAAAGTAAAATGCCACTGTCACACCTGCTTGTATCTTTATTAGTAAAAATGCTGCTATCATATAAATATGACTGCTGTTGCATTGAATATATAAAGGTTAAAGGTTTAGTGTAAAATGAACTGCTGATCCAGACTGTAAACACTGTGCTGCCTTCACATGTGCAACAGCTTTCTGACATCAGGAGTTCGACAGTTTTATTTTGTCAGTTTGGCTCTGTGTGAACAGCTTCCTGTTCTGTCTGCAGTATCTCGGCTCAGACTCTATAAACCACTGGCCAGTGTTTGACTCTCCTCTGCTCTCTGGGTGTGAATATTAACTCACTCTCTTGACGTCGGCCTCCTAAATAAAGCCTCCTTTGAGGAGCTCCGTGCTGTCAAATAAAAAGGCCTCTGTTGGAGGGGGAGAGGAGGGGGGAGGCTCCGACTGTCGGCCACGCCGCTCCACTTATCTCCTTACAAACAGCAACAAGCCATCAACACACTGCCATCGGCACTGATCTAATGATGGAGCACATTCATGCTCAGGGGTATGAAAGGCCTTCCATCGGACCCTCGGGGGGCATTCATAGGGGATGCAACAAGCCTTTAAGGGTGTCCATTGTGACCAATGAGGGGTCCTGGGAATCCTGAATGAGTTTTCAACACAGGTGTTGAGGTGTTTTTTATGGTCTTAAAGGGGTTTACATCGGTTACTGAGGTTCTGTGTTTGTTACTGAGGTTCTGTGTTTGTTACTGAGGTTCTGTGTTTGTTACTGAGGTTCTGTGTTTGTTACTGAGGTTCCGGTGTTTGTTACTGAGGTTCCGGTGCTTGTTACTGAGGTTCCAGTGTCTGTTACTGAGGTTCCAGTGTCTGTTACTGAGGTTCCAGTGTCTGTTACTGAAGTTCCAGTGTCTGTTACTGAAGTTCCAGTGTCTGTTACTGAGGTTCATTAACAGAAACATATCAGTATTTCCTGTTGAACAGAAAACGTTAACATGTATTGTTTCTTCTATGTCTACCAGATGGTTTCTCTTTGTTTCACTGATACAGTGATAAAAGTTCTAACATTTTCTGCTTTCAAACCACACAGAGGTTTTTTGAAGTTGGTAACTTTCCAGGAAAATGTAAAAAATGTATCTTCTTCTTCTTACACAGAAACAACACAGATAAACAGCAGATTCATGGGAATGTTTCCGCTCCAGATGGATGTTTTTCTCAAAGTCTGATCATTAATCAAATAGTATGGAAGACCAAAAGTAAATGTAGGCAATAATTAATTTATATGTGACATAAATTGGTGCTTCTGTATTTATTTACCTTTTCTAATTCCCCTCTTTTATTTTCTCGTTTTATTTTTCATTTTATTTATCAAATTATTCATTTGTCTATTATTTTCCCTTTACATTTCCCCTTATTTATTTCCCCACACTTATTTATTTCTGTATTTCTTTTTACATATGTTCATATTGTTTTTTCTTCCTTATGCATGTCAACGTCTTGCCTATTAGTTGATCAATACCACAGTGCATAGATCGACTACATGCCTTGCTCTCAACACCGATGGTCCCAGAGGCATATAAATTATTACAATTATAAATTTATTATTATTGATATTATTTTTGGTATATTAATTTATTTATTGTGCAATTTATTTTTGATTTTGGCAGTTTCGGTTCCCCATATGTAATATAACATGTTTGATCGTCTTGTTTGTCTCTCTCACAGGTCGCTGGTTGATCTGACGGGCTTCCTCTGCTTCAACACTACATTTCCCATGGAGACGTGCACTGACACACATGCTGTTCTAGCATGGAGCCCCCAGTCAGGTATGGACACACACACACACACACACACACACACACACACGAACACGCCACCACTGTTCCAGCTCAGTTCCCTGCAGTCAGTGTGTAACGTCTGCAGGATGTTTATTGTGGTGACATGAAAAACAGTACTGGTTGGCTTTATGCTCCTCGTTACCCAGTCTCTCCAACACACACAGACACAGACAGGACATAAACAAACATTATTTTTGTGGACCGCTGATTACTCCTTAAAACTGAATTAGCCAGCCACCCCCCCTCCCCCTCCTGCTCTTTGAGGAGATTAACCTTTGACCCAGGGGGTGAAGGCAGAGCTGGCCAATCAGGAGGCTTCCTGGCTTTTTAATTGCAGGCTCTGATTGGGTCATTTGAGCTGTCGTCTGGTTTGATTCATTACCACAGAGCAGGCGAGCAGGAAGAGCACTGATTACAGTGAGCCTGAAGGCTGCGTGTGTGTGTGTGTGTGTGTGATATAGGTGAAGTAATGCCTTGCAGAGACAAAGAAAGTGTGTGTGTTTATGAAGTCATGCCTTGATGTGAGCAGACACTGTGTGTGTGTGTGTGTGTTTTCTTTAACTGAAAATGTTTCTTGGCCATTTTTGAGCTGCGTGTTTTCTGAGCATTGTTCTGATTTTCTCTCGGAGTCGAGGTGGAACGTCCTGTATCCCAAAACGTTTCCTCTCAGCTCGCTGTTGTGACGTTTGAACATCAGCAGTAAGCAGTGGATACAAAATCAGGCTGTGTATATCTGAAGGTTTGTCTTTGGTTCCAGAGTGTCTCTCGGTCCTGGAAAGTCTTGAAATGTCTTTGAAAGTTTCTCTTACGTTAAAACGAGGCAGATTGTGCCTTTGTTTCAGGACCAGGTGACTCCATGTCTGACGTTCAGACCTTCAAACAGAGCCGGCCAGTCTGCAGCACTAAATCACTCTCACATGTCCCTCAGCGGCGCCGCCCTGCACGCCTCACTCTGCACTGCAGCCCGGCCCAGATCGGCCCGGCCCGGCTCAGCTTACACTACACAGGATTAGAGTTTTTCAGTGTGGATGAGTCGAGACTGAAGACATGAAATTAAAGAGTCTGTGATTTTACAAAATGAATAATTCAGACTGAGGAAAACAGAAGTTTACTTGGTTAAAAACCTCTATTTAGGTATATTTAACTTTATATCACAATATGAATATACGCTCAGTGTACTTTATAAGATACATCTCCAAAATCTAATACAATGCAGAACCACTGTTCTGCCTTAAAGTTGACTTTTATGATGCTTATAATAATCAGGTTTTGTTGATAGGAGGTTTTAGCATGTTTCAGCTCTGCTGTATTGGAACACCTGATAAATAACCCAAATAACCCAGTACCAAGAACTTCTCCAGTCAAACCATTCCTGCGTTCTGTATGTTTTTTTTCTCGCAGCCAATCACAGCAATCATTCTTCGATTTAATATGGTGTGTGATTGGTTCCCTACCGCAGCAGCTACAACACATACAAGCCTTTTTTATACAGAGATTGTGCAATATCGCTGCAAAGAAGACCCTTCTCTACGCTGACTTTATTTATTTACACTGAAAAACGCAACAGCGTCATAACGCCGCTCCGCTGTGATTTTAGATAGCAAGCCATGTTCTGCAATGAAAAGAGGCGCGACGAGTAACACAGGAGCGTCAGAGTCTAGTGTGAGGTTTTACATGATGACGAGCAGCGCTTTGAGGTGGTTCGCTCTCAGAGGTGGAACAACTTTGACCCCCCATTACGCCTCCGTGGCGTTTATACAGGCGGCGAGGGGCTACAGTCTGTGGTGTGAAGTCGAATGTGGTGTGTTTGATGGCAGTTCAGTGGTGGCATTTTACACAACTGAATGCTTCCAGTCACATGATGTGTATCAGATGAAGTACTCCGTGATGAGTACTGGTGTCGTCATCGAGTGTGTATTGTGATATAATACTTTTTCAGGAGGATGAATTGAGAAACTGTTAAAAAATGGCTAAAATGACCAAACAGAAATACCTGTTACATCATTGTTTGTCAGAGTACTTCATGACATTGATGCAAAAATCAGATTAAAATAAAAATATGATTGTTAAACAGCCCCTCTCATTAATCAGCCTGATGGCCTGATACAGAATCATACACTTCCAGGGTGTTTGATCAGTGAAGTATTGATGGGTGATTGGTGGATTTATAGTGCTTCCTGCTGGAATGAGCCCGTGTCGTTATCTTTACTGCAGCTCGGTGTTTCGATTCTGACATTTATCAGAAACTCTGCAGACGCTCATAAATTCCTCAGACGCTCCTCTGACTGCTTTATGAGCCGCTGTGGAGAGCTTTCAGTGCTCAAACTGACCTGGAATCAGTCTCTGAGCAGATGTGAAGTGAGAAAAGTTGACATCTTTTTCAGGCGTGAGTGTTTAGAGACGGTGAATCATGTCATTTCTTTTTAAAGGCAGACCTGTATTATTATTTTTGATTAATTTATTCAGTTATTTGTTTGAGAATAATGACAGATTACTGGTACAAGTTCCCAGAGGTCCAATGTGACATCTTCTTTTTGCAGTCCAAACTAGAAAACCTAAACGATTAATTGATTGTCAAAATAGTGGCAAATTATCTTCTTTTGATGGACTAATCAATGACTCTACTAATCGTTTCAGCAGTGATGTCTGTGAAAATAACCTGAGTGATGTGGAAATATGTGGGCTTGCACCGGGTCTGATGAAGAGATGCTGTGCAGTTGCACAGTTGCCTCTGCTGCTCAGACTTTGAAATTTTTTTTAAATGTGTCCCCCCCAAACTTTATGTGAGTTATATTCAAAATCAGCAGTTAGCCCTCTGACCTGACTCCCAGCCCTCTTCTGTTTTCCTGTCTGTCCATCTCTGTCCTCCTGGTTTCAGCACACATGTCGGTGTGACACATTTGGAGGTGGAGAATTAACTGATGTCAGAGCCTTTACTGTTCTGTTTTCTCTCTTTGTTTGCACCTTTTTTAGCCATTTATTGGCTCGTCTGTAACTTTCTATATTTGCTTCTACATCTGCGTTTGTTCTTCTCTGTTTTCAGTTTATTTTTTGTCTTTGACACACACACACACACAGGACCACCTATAACGTTGCGTCGCCCGTGCTCGGCTCTGTGGCCTGGCTGTAGTGACACGGTGGATGAAACCATCTGGCCAGTCTCTGACCAGACCACCCACCTACGCACACACACGCAGGGCCAATGATCTGTCTGCTACAGTTACAGTTTAATTTCATGTTTATATGTCTCTGGGGAAAGTTGTCAGAGCTCCAGTCTCTCCAGATTCCTTCATACTGGGATGAGACCAGTGCAGCAGCTGAGTCCACCAGAAACACCAGAAGCGCAGTCTGATTGGCTCTGGTCGCTGTGGAGGCTGTACTTGACTGCTGCTTTAAAATGACTGGCAGCAGAGGAGGGCGGGGCTTAACGGTAAACTTCCTGTCTCCAGGAGAGAGGTGTCAGATTGTGGCTGTTGTTCTCACAGTTGGTCCACAGCAAGGACGCTATCAGAGCTGTGATTTCCTGGTGTGTGTGTGTGTGTGTTTTTCCATTACCTGGTTCCCACATTCCACCAGTAGTTGGAGTAGGAAGTGGGGGGATGGGGCTGGTATTGATCAGCTGACAGTCTATAAGTAGATGTAAACAATTCACAGAAAATGAATCGCCACAAAACTATTTTTGGAATCAGTTAATCATTTACTTTCTGTTTCCAGTTCCTCTGGTTGAAGGATTTGCCATTTTTCTCTGTTTTATTAGTCGATCGACAGAAAATAATCTGCTAAATATTTTGATAAGAGATTCATCTTTTAGTTTGTTTTATTCAAACAACAACAATGTCTGTTCTCTGGCTCCAGCTTCTTCAATAGGAAGATTTTCAGAATATTTTTAGGGTTTAGGTTGTTGATTAATTAATTAACAATAAATAAAAATAGTATATAGATTTATTATTTTTGTAATTTTTCAAGCTAAATGCCAAATATTCACTAGTTCATAGTTCATTAATTCACTTGTTGTTTTTTTGTCACATGGCAGCAAACTGAATATTTAGTAGAAAAATTTTTCTAGTATTTTATTTTATTTAAACCATAATGGACAGATAAATCACTGTATCACATTTGATTGAATATCTTTGAATATCAAACAAATTTAGTTATTGATAGAATTTTTTTATTTACTATTTCCTCACATTTTAGAGTCTAAACAATGAAAAAAGAAATGCAAAGAATTGACATTCAGTGTTTATTTTCAAAGTAACCATTAAATGTTTTTCAGGTGATCATTTTGTTTGTTTGACATATTTCAGCGTGAACCAGGACATTCGCAGGACGTAGGTTTTTTAAGAACACAATCTGACACGTAACAACTCAAATGTTGGGTTGTGAATATTAAAATAAATATGTTAAAATATGTTTTTGAAAATGTATTTGACATTTAAGGGACATCACAGCATGCAACAGTGGTCAGAACATGAAGGTAAAAGGTAAATATATGGGAACAGGATATATCAGTGATGATGGATCCGTCTCAGCTGTTACAGATCCAAACTTTGGGCTGATCAGAAGATGTTTCCTGTGTTGTTGGAGAACCTGCAGCCAGCAGCTTGGTTCTGTTTGACTGGTTTAACTGGGACGGCTGTGTTGGGAAGCCATCCGGTGTGATTTATGATCATAATGTTGTTTTTATGGCCTGAGTGTCTGTTTTAGGACAAAGGCAGCGCTGTGCGGGTG
Source organism: Hollardia meadi (assembly GCA_037974645.1). Classification (NCBI taxonomy): domain Eukaryota; kingdom Metazoa; phylum Chordata; class Actinopteri; order Tetraodontiformes; family Triacanthodidae; genus Hollardia; species Hollardia meadi. The sequence goes on from JBBPCS010002731.1 coordinate 7,594, forward strand.
ATGGATTGTCCTGTTTCTATGGCGATTAGAGTGATGAAAGTCACCTTCAGGGACCCACGTGGTGCTGCTTCATCACTTTATGACCGGTCTGTGAGACGGCGCCAATACTGATAACTTCATCAATAATTGGTTGATAGAAACTGATAGTGAATGTTTGCATGCGCCGTAAAGCCGTGCTGCCTGTGTATGCTGGGTAGTGAGTGTTGCTGTTGTTGCTGCTCAGCAGATCTTCTGTTAGCCCCTAATCAAATGAAGCTCCAGTGCCCGCTCTGTCTCTCAGTGAGATGAGGGTGTGTCTGCAGCTAAAAACACTCAGACCGCCTGCTGCCACCTGCCATCCCTTCTTTATGAGAGTCGGATCAGAACATGCACAAACAGCTGCATGTCTAATGTCCAGGATAAACATCCATAAAAGTGCTCAAAATACATTCAAAGGTACTCCTGTATAACTGTCATCATTAGATGAGTTTTCAGTTTCAATCATCGAAATCAAAAACAGGATCAGTGATTCACACAGCGCCCCGTTACACGCGTCCAAAGGGGGAAAAAAACATGTCAAAGAGGACATTAGCTTAGCGTTAGCCTGCAGCTGCGCTTCCAGACAGACGATCAGCTGACAGGAGGACTCTGAGGGCGTCGGAGACGTAGGATTTATCATTATTATTATTATTATTATTATTATTGATCTGTTTGGGAAGAGGGTTCACTCTTGACTGAATTTTGGAACAAACTGAATTTCTATCTTGTTTATTGTTGAATCCCTGAAGTGGATTCTTGTGTAACACTATCCCTGCGGCGTTTTATTGCAGATGTAGTGTTAAAGTCCAGCTGTTCTTTTTAAAGAGTTTAAGATGTAAATGATCTGTTGTGAATGTGGCAGAGCTGTCAGTGCTGAAACAAAAAGAATCAAATGGAATCATTGATTTGGAGAATCAGGACACCCTTGGTTAGAACGTCACATCTTGATTCACAATCATCAGGTTTTCAGTATGAAAGTAATCCAGCTGATTGTTGTCTGTCCTGTGTGAACGCAACAACTTTAATTTGAAGTAAACGACCGCCACACGCTGATTTCACATGAAACCACTGTAAATATACAATAACTGTAAATGTATTTCCAATATACACAACTATGACACCAGTTAAGAATTATATACAGCATATCTATAGATTATCTATAATTGTTAATATTGTCTGTAAAATGCTATTGCTGGCTGACATTTTCCTTTTAAACATGGCAAAGTCCTTGTATAAACTTTAAGTTATGGCGTACTTAACAAGAGCCAAAGATTATTTGCATTAAAACACATCTTTCTTAGAGGATATATGAAGTCTGTAGTCACCTTTAATCTAATGGATGAAACAAGACACTGTCAGGGTTGTGGGTTCAAATCCCGCCCACCTTTCTGTTGCCTGAAGATGTTTTAGAAGTCGTCCTCTAAATGTACAAGAGCATAAATTTGTGGGATTAAGTGAAGGATATTGATGTTGATGAAGAAGAGGAGGCAGAAGATGCAGGGAGGAAGAGGCCCGCAGCGGCGCTCACCGTGACTCGGGGTATTCTGGGTATTCTTATGCTAATCCATCGCCAGGGATGAGGCACAGAGCAGCCGAGCAAACAATGGTGGTGGAGCCAGAAAGTCTGGCCTGCAGTCTCCCAGGCCCTGAAAGGCATGTCGGGCAGGGCGCCGACACCAACGGGAGGCTGCTGCTGCAGCACCCAGAGGCCCGCCTGCAAGGAGGGGCCCCCGGAGGGGACGGGGAACTGGGCCAAGATGGAGGGAGAGAGGAGGGAGATGGAAAAGAAATGAGAAGGCAACAGATGGAAATGAGAATGGGGGAAGAAAGAGGAGGTGAGATGAGAAAACAAAAAAGGGAACATATGAAGAAGGGACGGAGTCAAAGGCAGATAAAGAGATTCTGGAAAGAAAATGTGAAGAAGAAGAAACAAAATAATGTCAGTGAGGAGGAGGAGGAGGAGGAGGAGGGAAAATAAACTGGTTGCCGAGTTTGGCACTTCTTCTTTGGTCTGCCACAGAGAAGAAAGTTATCCAGGTGGAAGAATAGTCAGATTCCTACCAAACGTTTCCATTTTCTCTCCAAGAACTCTGAACTTTTAAATCAAAATTTGGTTGCAAGAAAGTGAAAACAAGTAGAGATATTACTGTATTACTGTATGATATTCTACAACTATTTACATGATTACATTTAGCAAATTATCCATAGGGTCTCTCGGATGTTTAGTACAAATTTCAACCCAATCCAGTGAAAAATAAGCAACTGTTGAGGAACATGAAGCATCACAAAAATGATTAAATTAAGCTTCAAAAGTTCAAAAAGTATTTGGAGCTTTAGTTTTAACATTTACATTAACTGGGAAATTTTCTCTACTAATTTTTTTGGTCCATAAAATGTCAGAATGTTTTTATTCCATCCTCAAATCTCCACAACCCAAAAATATTTTGTTTACGGTCATAGACCAGTGGTTCCAACACTTTCCCCCAGTTTGATTAACTCAAGTCCTCCATCAACACCACCAGTCATGTGCCAGAACTAACCCTAACTAATAATATAAAATAAGATAAAGGAAGTTAAAATGTTATCATAAGTGAACTATCACTGTTTGGTTGGTCTGGTCAAACCATTACCTTTATGAATTTTATCTATTACTTTAAGCTAATTATTTAAATTATTTATCCAGTTCAGTTTTGTCAGAGTTGAGCTTCTTTCCAAATGTACGAAACAGGAAACATTCACATGTGAACGTGTTTTCTTAATGAATCAAAACTAATCAAATTGATTAACCTGGTCAGATTTTTTTTTTTTTTTAGAGACTAAAGGATGAATTCCTTTATTGAAATCTAATTAACTGATATTGGTCACAGCCCAAATATGTGGATGATGGACAGACGAGAAGCTGGGGATGAAGCGGTAACACATGATGTGCTAACAGTCCCGGTCCGCCTCGCCACGCTCCGTCCCTCTGCCTCGCCGCGCTCCGTCCCAGCTGTCCAGTTAATATTCCCCACCAGCACCGATCCCAATCTCCCTCATTACTAGGTTTATTTGTAGAGCTCAGGAGCCGCCAGCCTCCGCTGCTCCTCCAATCAGGGCTCCGTGTCGTTTATTTAGTCTGCCGCCATGTAGCAGGAAGTGAGACGCATTAACGCTTGATTATTGATGTCTGGCCCCTCGCGCTGCAGCCCGTCCAGGGGGTAGGAGGTGGATTATTAATGCCTGTACCCCCTCCGTAGTGAGGCCTAGTGTCATTTTACAACATTTCTTTACGTTTCTTGAAGGAGCTGTGAAGTGAGTAAATCACATGTAGACACAAGGAGCTGGAACGGCCGTACAACGTTTTAATACTGTAAAACCTTTTCCCACAAACAATCAGACTCATTCCATGTGTTGAGTTTTTATTTTTTCTTCACAGTAACACAGTTGCCAAGTGTTTGCTCATGGGGGAATGTTGGGTCTAATTATTAATTAATAACTAATAATAAAGAGTGTGGACTAGACCTACTCTACATGTTAAGTTTTAGGATTACTTTTGTTATGAATTGATGCTATATAAATAAAATTTGACGTTCGACTGGAAAAGATTCGATACGACTCGGTGCTAGGTTTTTTCAGTTGATACCTTTAACCAGAAAGTGCGAACAAACTCTCTCAGATGTAACACACCAGTGTGACGTCCATTAAAGCCTCTGTAAGGATGCTTCAAGCAAACTTTCAGTATTGAATAATCTGTTTTCTCAATCGATTTGTTTATAAGATTTGAGGCAATACACCTCATGTCAATAACTTTAAAGGTCCTTTTTTTTAAATCCAACCAGCAAATTTAATTTTCAGTTCCATACAACAACGAAAAACAGCAAATCCTCATATTTGATGATAGAACCAGAGAATTTTTGGCATTTGGAACAATAGCGGATCATTTCAGCTCTACATAAAAGTTAATTCTTAACCTTGGAAACAGCTCTTGTCCTTGTGGGAATTGAACCTGTAACCTGGTGCCTTGCTCTGCATGAAAGTGCCTCCAGCCCATGGATTAGTTTCAGTCGGAGAGCAGAGTAATAATCGCAGTGCGTTTCCTTTATTAAAGTCCTTGTGCAGGCTGCTGGAGGAGTGTAATCTCAGTTTCTATGATGGTTTTTAGAACCAGCTGCCCTCCAGCCAAATGAAACGTTATTACACCCAGTAGCATCCAGCTTCCATAAAAGCCTTTAAAGAGCTCTCTTTCTCCTGCAAGTCTTAACCCACTGCTTGGGTTTCTATCCCACCAAATTTCCCAGCATCCCCCAGAGTGGTGTGACCTCAAATTCCTTCCCCTGGGTGGGGGGTGGGGGGTCAGCTATGGCTCAGTGGTTCCCTATAAGGGCAGTTTATTCTGTACAGGTGGGACCGCTAACAATACCTCCTTTCATTCCCGTCACGTTCCCCCCTCCAAGACTCTGATGTCACGTCCAGCTAGCTGGAGCAGCTACGCTACATTAACCGCCGTTAAAATGAGGAGTGGGAGGGGACGGACAGTGAATGAAAGGATGCGGGTTTGAATCCCACAGAATCACATCAATCCTCTGATGTGTTATCACTATTCTTTATTATTTCATTGATGATAAAGTAATTAATTTCAGACTTTTTCAGAAAAAATGGTTTTCTTTTCTTTTTTTAGCCTTTCTAGCACCTTTTCTATACGCGTCGCAGCTCAAAGACAAACATTTTCTAAAAACTTAAATCAGATAAAGACACCAAAGAGTCTCAAAGGAAAAAGTACCTCAGAGTCAGAACTTTCTGCACACCAGTTAAATAAAAAAAAAAGTTCCACAGTAGGTTAAAATGCTGTCCATGTGACCGCAGCATTGAGTCCGGTGGGGGGCTTTGCTGCATTTCATCCCTCTCTCTTTCTTCATTTCCTGTCAGCCTTCTGTTCTGCAGTGTTGAGTATTCAGAGTGCCAATAACTCCATGTTCTGATCAGCAAAAGCAGTAAGAGTACTCACTCTGTTGTAAAATGACGTCTGATTCTATGTGACATTTTTAGACTGTTAATACTGATGCATCAATGCTAGGTGGAGCTAAGTTTAGCTAGTTTAGCCCAGTGGTTCCCAACTGAGAGGGGAGGCCCCCCGTACAGAGGGCCACAGGGTGAGTCTGAGGGGCCGTCACATGATTCATGAGAGAGGAAAGAAGAAAAATAAAAGTTCTGATACACAAATCTGACTTTTCTCTCATCTTTAACTCATTTTACCTGTTTGGTAACAATTTCTTTAAAACCAAGTGAGAAGATTATAAAACACTTTGAAATATGACAAGTCGAGGCAATCAGGTTGGAACCATTGACATAAATAAAGATGGTCGCCGCATCTCCACTTCTTCCCATTGTACAAAAATGAAGCCGAAATTTCCGGATACAAGCGCTGCTGTATTGATCGGGGGGTGGAGCCGCGGTATCGAGTTCCCGCCCATAAACCCACCCGACCAATCGTGAGCAGGGCTCAGCTGTCAATCATGACGTTTCAGCCCCTTTTTATAGCATCAAATAACTAATTAAAACC
>JBBPCS010002732.1:0-13149 GCA_037974645.1 Hollardia meadi
AAAACTGCTCAGGAACAGCCCGAGGAACGTGACAAAGAGCTTAAGGCGTCCACCTGGCCTGAAAATGCCCCACATCCTAATCTGATTAACGAACGACAACGTTTCTCGCAGAAATACTACATCCATTTTAGCTGATGGAGTTTGTATGCTGTGGTACTGAAGCATGCTTACCGGTACCTTCATTTTAAATTCATCCTTGTGCAGCTTGATCCCGATATCTGCGATCGCCTTCTGGAAGAACCTGGATGGCCTCAGCACAAGCACCAGCTGCAGGTTTCCAGGAAACGCCCCCTAGATAACACAACAGCAGTGATGGACTGTAACTACTTTTACTCAAGTACTGCACTTAAGTACAATTTTCAGGTACTTGAGTATTTAAATTTTCTGCTACTTCATACTTCCACTACATTTTGGAGGCAAATATTGTACTTTTTACTTCACTGCATTTATTTGGTAACTTTAGTTCCTAGTCACTTTGCAGATTGCATGTTGTATCGAAGCCAAAGTAACACATTTTTAAATTAATTTATTTTATCAACTATCAGATGTTAAAAAAAACAACAACACTGATTTGGATAATCAGACAAGTGAATGGAGACTTGTTTTAAAAACAGAAAATGGGTCCACACAGCTTGTCTGGTGTAATCCAAGTCTCAGGAAGCTCTGAGATCCCAAATTGGTTTAAAAGACGTTATTTACTCTCTTTGTTTTAAGCAGAAATCTTCACTGTGGCCGCTAAACTAAAAGCGTTACCACACACTCCATTTGAAGTGAAGTTTGGCTTTAAAACAGGGTGAAAATAATGTCTTTTTGACTTTGGGATCTCGGGGCTTCTGGATGCTTAGAGTACACAGGATGAGCTGTATGGAGTCATTTTAGTATTTTCTGAAACACGTCGCCATTTACTTCAGATGATTAGGAGAATGGGTCTCAGTAGCCTTATCCACACCTGCTGTTAACATCCAGGTTCACAGAGAAGATGCATGAATATTATCTCCAACTGCAGGTTCAAATACACTTTTTGGGGGGTTAGTGACATTTGTTGATGGTTTGTTTGGGCTTATAAATAGCTTTACTTATGTGTACACACATTTACAGTATGTGTGATTTCAATACGAGGTGTCTCAAAGAACTTACAGCGATCCTGGACAGAGAGGCCTTCACTGAGCTCCATTTGTCCTTCCGCCGGTCGATGATGATGATGAAGCCGATGCTTGCAGCATCCAGACTGGAGACAGGAGGTACAGAAGATTAAACCATTAAACCACCTTAAACCGTAAATCTGGAGGAGCTGGAGCAGCAAGGTGCGGGCCAACACACAAACAGGCTTTACTACATTATTTAATCCTGTCAATGATTAGAACTTAGACACATGCTGTTCACAGTTTAACAAATGCTGCAACTTCATACATGCTAACACTTTAGCATAGCACACTTTAGCTGACCGATACAAAACACTGGATACTCAACAGCAGGTTTAAGGAAAACACAATCATATCCAGGGAATATAAGCATCTCTCTTTGGTAAGATAATGGCTAATTATATATATATTCAATATTTTGTATTGACTCTCTTACAGAGCTCTGTCACAGCATTTGTTAGTTTAATGTGTATGAGAGTGCGTGTACCTGGGGATGCTGGTCAGGTAAGTGACGACATTGAGGAAGTCTTCCTCTGGCACTTCACTGAAGCCTGAGTTCTCTGGGAAGGTGATGATTGGGGCGCCATCTTTCCCTCGCCCTCCTGCGACACAGAAACAACACACACAACATTTGCTATCCATCCTTCGTACGTGAACTCACCCTGAAGTTTTAGACTGTCTGACAGCATCACATATACTCTGTATTCTGTACCAGCTTGTTCCATATCTTTCGTTAGAGGCTTGATGGTGTATCTATCTATCTAAACAAATTGTGCTTGATTCTAATCGTATGGTATCGTTTGAAATATTGGGATCTGCAGGGTTTGATCAAAGTTTGCTGCACAGCATGACTTTGTACTTTGTAGGGAGACAAACAGTTTATCTCTTTAAAAACAACACATAAAGACAAAAGGAAGGAACACATGGAGACATGGAGGTGAGATAACTTCCTGGAAATAAATAAGACACACATGCTCCCATCTAACACTTCTGCAAAAAAGTCACAAGATGGCGACCTTGAGCTTCAAAGCACCTCAGCTTAAATATTACTTGAAAACAATGATGCATGTAATTTTAGAAATGAGCAACACGTGTGAAGAAGTGCAGAAATGTGTTAATCTTTTGGGTATTTTTGATGTAAAAATAAACTAATCCTCCTTTTTTTGGTCGGACAAAGAAGTTGCACACACCCAATGAACTCGCTGTGTGTGTGTGTGTGTGTGTGTGTGTGTGTGTGTGTGTGTGTGTGTGTGTGTGTGTGTGTGTGTGTGTGTGTGTCATGCGGTCTCACACATGTTATACTGATGTTGGTGGCGGGAAAGCATTGCATGCAGTGTGTCATATGGATATGCAATATGTCCCAGGCTCTATGAGAAAAGGGCTTTTTTTTTTACCTCAGCAGAAGAGGGAACAGGACCTTGTCTGAATTTTGTTCGTCTTAAGTTTTGTTCTGAATTCTGCCTCGGAATATTCCCCCTCTCTCTCGACTCCGACGCCGCTGTACCTGACATTTCAATTCTATTACAAATAAAAGAAGAGTCTAGACAGATAGAGAAGATAGGACAACAAACACTGTGTCTGCTGCCAACAAGCCTCCCTGGCCTTGTTGGCTGTTACAGTGTTGAGATTTTGCCAATAATGTTTCTTTAAACTCCTCAAACCTTGATATTATCATCGTACATTCTTCCTGGGAAAAAATATGGAGCACGAGTCATCATGAAAAGAGTTAAACCTGAGTAGGTTAAACTCTGGTTTTAGCGTACAGACGACAGAGAACTATCTAAAGGTGCGCTAATGAGTTTATATGAACAAGGAGTCAAGTGACTGCGTGTCGTGCAAAGGATGTAAAAGCTGAAAGGAGAGTTAATGTTGGCATTCAGCAGGAGGCCCACAAACAATAATGTTGTTCTGTGTCTGTGAATGGGCAACTGTTTGCTAACACATTAGCAATATCAACTGTCTGGGATGAGTCAAGATAGGTCAATTGGCCTATTGTGTGTTACATCTTACTGCACTGCCCCCATGTGGCCAAATCAATGAACATACTGTAGATTTGAGAACTCTCTGCACTTCTCTACGTGTTTAACGTGTATCGTTCGTACGGCAGACATCCTCTACCTGATCCTCTAACTCTGTTTTATAAAGATGTTTAATATGCTTAACGTAGTATCAGTTGTCATTTTGCATCTCTGTGTCTGCAGGTAATAACACAAAGGTAATTCAGGCTATAGTATTTGAAAGCTTTTACATTGGCTGTGTGTTTTTTTTTACTCCAAAAGTAATGTGCTTTGTGCTTCTACTTCTACTAAATCCCAAAAGAAAAGGAGACATGACATTACCGGGTACACTGTATGAGAGGAAGAGGAAAGAGGATATCGCTCTAAACGAACAATAGTTCCAGTTCACATGTGGCAAAAATGTAAAGAAAAACACCAAAATATCCGGCCAGAGGATCATAACCAGCCCACATCCTACTGAGAAGGCACACGCAATCACAACAGACACACACATGAGAGCCATAAACCAGGCCTGTCTCCAACTTGTGTGACTCTGGAGGCGAGTAATGCCGAGAGAGAGAGGGAAGAGGACTGAGAAAAGGAATGACAGGCATCTCTGGAGAGCCACACAGGCTGCATGTGCCACCGACAACAACACATCTGGAAAGTCGGTCCGAGCTTTTTTTTAAAAAAAAACAAACTGATGTGACTTTCCACCAGCTAGATCGCAGCAGATTAACAGCTACCACTCCCACTGTAAAACACATCTATGACAGAAAAGCTGAACTAACTGAGTTTATATTTTTCTTTAATATGATATAAAGCCTTACTTCACACTCTTTAGACAGAAACGAGTGAGTTAAAGCACACTCGTAGCCATGCAGTGAAGTGAAGACTTTCACATGGGAGCGACAGCAGCTGTGGTGTTTGTGGTGGACAGAAACTTTACACAGAACTCTCAGGAGGACTAAACTCATCTGTTAACCATTCATTAGGCCAGTCATGCCATGCTGACATAGATGATTCCCGTCAACAAATGCTTTTTGCACAAATTTCAGTCTAATTCAGTTTATCATCCTGCAACAGCTGCAGATATTTAAATTGCTACCTGAAACGCAGCAACAGTGTCTGGGAATTGTTACCTCCGTCAAGGAGGTTATGTCTTCACCCGTGTCCGTTTGTTGGTTTGTTTGTTTGATTGTTACCAGGGTTACACAAAAACGAATTAATAGATTTCCACAAAACTTGGTGGAAGGATGGAACATGGGCCGAGGAACAACCTATTAAATTTTGGCGCCGATCCGGATAAAGGGGCGGATCCAGGAATTTTTTATCTCTTTCTTTAACATTGCGACATTTTTTGCAAAAAACGTTTACAAAATGTTTACCTGCTGATTTTCGTCCATTTAACACTGATATAAATGATTTAAATATGGCGGTTCCTTGTTAACTTTCCCTTCCTTGTGTATTTAAGTCTGTGTGTTCCCCTTTGTCTCTGCCAGTTCGTTAAAAATTCTAGAATATATGAATATACAAATATTTTGCTTCACTCTAAAGTCCATTCTCAGTGTTTGTGCACTGGAGGCTTCAAGTTTCCACATCACACTTGTGTGTGTGGAATATTGGACCAGGATTGGCTCCCAAACTATTTGTGATGTCACAAATCACAGTCTTATGCCCCGCCTCTCAAAATCAGATTTTGTGGACAGAGTCTTGTCACATACCTGAGAGCAAGGCAAACTGGCGATGAAGCTGCTCGATGATGTCTACAGCCAGCAGGGGCCTGATCTCCTGCTGCATGATCTCATCTGTAAGGAGGGAAACACTGATGAGATAAAGCCAGATACACTGTCAAAAACACATGCACACAATGAGAGTCATCCTCCTTCTGTGCAGAAGAATCAAATTAAAATCTAAAGTAACAGTATGAGAAATAAAAATATAACGTCAAAGAGACGGAGAGGAACATAGAGACTAGTATGATGGATGATATTTTTAAGATTCTCTAAAACCAGCTCTTATTTTATTTATTCCACCAAGAAATATTCCCATTGAGATTTATAAGGGAGTCCTGACCAAAACAGCAGCGCAAAAAGTTTCACATACAAGAACAAGCAACAGAAAAAACATATATAAATACATGTCACAAATATAACACAGGCAGCAGACTTAAAACAAACAATAAATCAAGCTCAAATTGATCAGTGTTCAGTGGTCGGACACTCGCTTTTATAATCCTCCACGTTTATCAGATAATCTAGTTTCAGGTCATTCTGTTGGGTTTTTTATCAACCCAGAAAAAAATTATGACGAATTGGGCTTAAATGTCCAGTGTGTAGGATTTAGTGGCACCTGGAGGTCAGGTTGCAGATTGCAACCAACTGAACACCCCTCTTCTAACCCTCCCAATGCTCCCTAAAAACACCATTGTTTGGTTTGTCTGTTCTGGGCTACTGTAGGAACATGGCAGTAAGACCTAAATCCCACTGAACCTTAAATGTGTCCTCTGGGGGTCATTGATACTCACACCAACTGTCAGACTGGACAGTCATTTTGAGTGAATGTAATCTGCAACCAGATCTCTTAATCACTGTCCACATCTCAGACTTTTCAGCAGTGGTGTTGTGATCACAGATAGCTGTTTGTCCCATCAGAGAACAACTGACTCAAACAACGTTTGGAAGCGGGATTAAGAAGAAGAAGTCATCTGCCTGTGCTACGAAAAGCTTCCTTTTTTATGTAGTGTTTAGTGCATTTTTTAAAGATTTGGTTTGTCCTTAAAAGTGAATTTCTGCATCTTAATTAAAATGTATCACTAGGTTCTTCAGTCCTGTCTGTCACTTTGGGGAATGGGCCTCACCACTGTGTTTGGACAAAATTCGACTAATTGGTCTCCACTGGTGCTATATTAGAATCGTATGAGGTTCTGAAACATGAACCTCGATGAGCCATTTCCGTTCCGTGCTGAGGAAGTGGAAACAGTGGAAGAAGCGGTGGGTGTAGAGGTCAAGAATGAACTTTCTCGCTGCAGTTTTTTTTAAATGTAGAAGCAGAGCAGGCGCAAATACTGCCACAACAAAGAAATTCAAGTCTTTTTCATGTATGCCTCAGCAAATGGGCATATTTTGGTTAAGGCCACTTCTGTACAAACTTAGACCAAGTACCACCATATGGTGTCACCCATGTCCCTTATTAGACACTCCCCTTGTCTCTCTGCCCAACCCACCTATGTTGTTGCCCCATTGGCTGATGATTGGATGTCTTTTATATATATACTTTTAATCTTTTTAACTTTGATTCCACTTCATCCCTTAAATGTTTCATGATGCCCCTAATGATGTTCAAATAACCTGCCAGTGTTGCCATGCCGGTGCCATGGGGGGGTTCTGCTTGGTCTGCAAGGGTGTTTGGGCAGATGGTTTGCGTCAGTTGGCATCCACATGAATGTCAGGATCCAGGGTTTCCCAGCAGAATATTGCACTGTAGCGGGACGGTTAACTTAAGTAACGTAAGTTACGTGATGTACGTAATATAATGATTTTAACCCAAACTATGATGTTTCCCTAAACCTAACAAAAAAACTTTCAATGGCTAAACCTAACCAAGTGGTTTTATTGTCTAGACTTTATCAAACTGTGACCTTAAAAGTGGCGATCTATTCATACGCCATCCCATGAGATCAGGCTGGTTCACCTCCACCTTTGAACAATAAGCTAACTGTGGATCCTCTTGACTACAGGAAGTGAACATTTTCATGGGATGATTTCTCTCATCTGAGTTTTAAAGTTAGCTTAGCCTTGGAGGCACATGATTGAAGAGCTATTGTCATGTCCTGTCATTACATAACCTACATTACAGTAACCTATTCTCGAACCATTTTTCACTGATGCACATAGGAAACTAGAACAAAGCATTCACAGTCATGGCTGTACAGTACGTGTCTGTATCCATGTATTATTGCTCTGGTTCAATGATTATTATGGTTGCCTTGCAGCCTGAAGCTCTGAGCCTTTCTCTGTTAGTAAGAATAAAGGCTCGCATTAACACTGACTGTACCTTAATACTCTAAAACATGCTTGGCTAGGTTGTGTGCTGGTGGGGTTGGAGACAGACTCAGAACACAATGGCTGGTAGTGAGCCTGTCATTTAATGGAGGCAATATCAATGTACAATCTGTTCTTAGTGTCTGAGTCTGCTGATCTAACAAGGATATTAAAAAAAATACTGCTTCCATTGCAGTCTGTCCCTCTCAGAAAGTACACCAACACATTCTCCACCCATCATCTCATATTTAGAATAGCCTACCGAGCCACACAGAGAGCTAAGACTGTGCAGATTTAAAATTCACAGACATTCAAAGGTTCTAATTTATGACAAAGAGCATGATGTGAAAGTTGAGCAAGACATGCTTAACGTTGGAAATGACTATTAACTCAAGGTCCTCTTGCTTTTTCCACTGATTTCAACTTCCTCCTCAGTGGGTGGATTTCACATCAAAGTACGGGAAAAGCTAGTTAAGATTTTATTTGTCAAACAAATTGATTAAAAAATATCGTCAGGCTTATGTGAACACTGGTAATAAAATCAATTAAAACCAGGAAACCTAGCAAGGGAACACTTAGCTCATATAGATCCAAGATTTATTTTATTGGTGCTTTATTGGTGCTCACCAGGACCATAATATCTGTTATCTTTTTTTATTATTATTATCTGCTGTATAGATTGCTTCATTCAGTTTTAAATTGTTTTCTACTTTCCTTTAGCTCATGTTTTTACTGTAAATAAATGTCTAAAAGTGGATATAATTAGTCACAATTAAAGGAAAATAAATATTTGTTCTGCAGTTTTACATACATTATGTTTTCACATTAAAAACATTGAATGAATGTGTTTCAGTGTTTATAGTGTTGAAATTTAATCAATAGGTTTTGTGCACAGGGGCATTTATTGTTGGTTTTTTATTGTGACAGTCAGCACTAGTTAATTAAATATGGAAAATTTGAGTCCACGACACATATCCTAAAGATTATATGTCATCAGTATTTCATTTTATTTTATTATATTATATAACTGAAATGACAATCTTTCCTCAACCTTCACCAAAGTACTGTAAATCCTTATTACAATTGTTTCCCGAATTGAAAATATATCTTTTCCTAAGCTTAACCAAAGAGCTTTTGTTGCCTAAATCCAGGACTTTGTACACCTGCCGTTCACCCTGACCACCTCCAAACCAGACCACCAGTCAGTCACGTGTTGCAGGCACAGAAGACTGTACACCTCCATGTTCTCAGAGTTTGTTTATCATTGTCATTACAAATCACGCTGCTCTGGATACTAGCAGCTCCCATACGTACTGTACATACAATAGGCTAATCAGCTGGATTATTGGATCCTTCCACCACTGTAAAAAGTGGTTTCCACTGATTGTATCAAGGTGTTTATGATGTCTGTGTGCTTCGAGTAATCTGGTATTTGTGTCAAAATGGGTCAACTAGATATCCAAATGAAGTATTCATGTTCAGCACATTGTTCACATCCCTAGTCCTGACGACGCTGGACGTCCCTCCTCCAGGATCACTCATTACCCCTCCAACAGTGAAACACAGACAAACAGCTGCACAATATCAAAAATTGTACACAGTAAATGCAAATTGTAAATATATAAATTCATTTTCAAGGATGAAGCAAATAGGGAAACTAGAATTAAGTCACATCCATCCATGTCTGTCCAGACTCATATCATATATGTAGTGACTGATAGAGAGTTCGGTCACATGGTGCAACAACAATCACCTGAAGATCAACATCAACAGAACCAAAGAGCTTATGGTGGACTACACACACATGTTCAACCCGGCAGCACAGAAGATCTAAACAATCAGCACATTTTGTGTGATAATTAGTGTATGAATTCTTTCAGTTATGACAAAAAAAAAAAAAAACAGGTCACAGGGACCTTGACCTTTAACCTCTGACCACCAAAATCTAATCAGTTCATCCTTGAGTCCAAGTAACTGTGACAAATTTGAAGAATTTCCGTCATGATGTTCCTGAGATGTCACGTTCACAAAAATGGGAAGAACGACCTGAAAACACAATGAGGCATAAAACAGAGGGAGGGGCGGAGGATCCAGGAAATGTTCAGGAACGTATCATCAGGGTTATGCAACCAGAGCGAGTCACCTCAGCACAGAGGATGTTCAGTATTGTTGTAACTTCAAAGCAGAAAGGAAAGGTGCAGACAGAGGTGATGTATGACCACTTCAAGGCTGTTTTTAGAAACTGAGCAGAGGACTGAAGAGTGCTGGAAGCGCTCTTATAAGCAAACGTTACACAGTGAGTTCACGCACTCATGGAACCCACATGACGTTCAGAGACTAGAACTGAGGCAGTAACACGGAGGTTTCTCTCAGATGTTTTGGAAAACTGTAATTAGCTGCAAGCAATTTGTTTCTATGCTGGGCAGCAAATCCTGTTCAGTCTAACCACAATACAGAAAAGCCCTAAACCTTGAAGAGCCTCTTGAAAGGCTGCGACATTCCTCAGTTTGACAAAGGGAGTTCCTACTTAGCCGACAGTATGAGAACACCCAAAGATGGATGAAGAAAGATTAGCTAAGTGACACTGAAGTTGAACATAAGACAGCTGTCTCATAGAGTTCAGACTGACATTAGCACCGTGTTCACAACTGGAATTACATTCACATTGGATGAATCTGCAATGCACGACGTCCAGTGCCAACATTAAACGTCAAAGCTGGAAGAAGTTTGGCCTTTATGTAGTGAACAAGAACCAGATTAAAGAACATAAGCTAAAAAAAAGTTTTGCAGTTTCTGGGTTCCAGACCCAAAGGCTATACGTTGGGCCGGTGTCATGCAAAGAAACAGTTTTTCTAAGCTTTGGGAAAGTCAGACAGTCACTAAAACTGTCAGTAATCAACCTGTCAAGGTGCCTTTAAAAACTGAAGTGAACTTGCCAAAGTTATAAAGCAGATGAAGCACTGAAACACCAGTTCTGCTTCAGGTGGATCTTGGTGAGAACTGACCGATCTACCCACCGCTTCTGTGCCAAGTTGTCAGTAACTTTAGGATGACTGTTCAGCTGTCCTAACTGTCTCTTTTCCTCCAGGTAATGTCAGCTTTTTCAACACGAACGTAAAGTCAACAGGCTGAATTTATTCACTAAGAGGCCTCTGGCAGACCCTGACGTTGTGCTACAGTTTGATGACAAAACGCTCGTGAGTCGAACAGGCTGTCCCG
The DNA here is from genome assembly GCA_037974645.1 of Hollardia meadi. Classification (NCBI taxonomy): domain Eukaryota; kingdom Metazoa; phylum Chordata; class Actinopteri; order Tetraodontiformes; family Triacanthodidae; genus Hollardia; species Hollardia meadi. Next base: position 10,402 of record JBBPCS010002732.1, read on the forward strand.
GCCAAAGCTCAAACCACAGCAACATGTTCAAGATTCTTTATTGTCATTGTATGTTTACCTCATATTGATAAATATTACAGTAATTTCATCTTTATTTCTCCAAAAACTAGAGAGCAACTAAAAGTCTTCTCTCCCCTAATGATAAACATATATAATATTACACTGTAATTAGCGTCTCTTGCATTCTATCGTTGTTTTACGACGACATTCGGTGGAAACTAGTGTTGTTGAACTAGTTTATATTACAAAGCTGTGACGCTGCCCTTTAAGGAAGAGAATACAAAAAAGGAGACTTCATTTGAAGAAATATAAAATGCCTAAAAAGTAAAAACTAATTGATCTTTTCCTAACATTTTATGTTACATAACTCACTGTAACTCATGTCTGTATTTTATCTAAGATGACTTTAATATCTTTGCTGTGAATAAAGCTGTTTCTTTTATTATTAGCTTTATTCCCAAATGTTGAGCTCAGTCTGTCTGTGAGTACCAGCAGCAGCAGTGACAGTGTGTGAAACCATGCTGCCTAAGGTGTGTGTGTGGTATGTGTGTGTGGCAGGCATGGGGTGAGGTAGAGTGGACTTCTGGTACCTGGAGCCATGTTTCACAAACTTCCTATCTTAAGTCTTTAGTTAAGAGATTAAGATTTTTCCCAATTTGGTATTACAGAAGCAAATAACTTTAGGAATCCTATCTTATCTCAGCTTAGGAAATCCTAAATAGTCGATCCAACATCGCTTATTGACTTTAATGTCTGTTACCTAGCAACAGACGCTACTTTTCTCATCTCACCTCATTGAAACAAACTGAAACACATTGAACCATGGAGCAAAAACAACGACGGGCATTTAACTTTACGACAGACGAGTTAGAGGTCGCCTCTTAGAAACTGTAACGGACAGCCACCTCAGTTAGATGGACGGCGCGTCTCCGCTTCCTCCCACTGCACAAAAGCGCAGCCAAAATATCCCGGATAAAAGCACTGCCATCTTGCGCCGGTGACATCATTTGGAGCCAGAGGCTGCGCAGTGGCGACCAAAGAGCGGAGCCGCGGTATCGAGTTCCCACGCATGTACGCTCCTGGCCAACAGCAAGCAGGGCTCAGCTGACAATCACTGACTGTATATAGAACTGATGGATAGTTAGCAGGGCAGCTAGAGTGTCGTCATACAGTACAGCAGCATTAGTAAACATGACCGTCATCTCCAACTAAAGACTTTATCAGACAACCAGAGGTGTCGTGCGCTACGTTGAGCCAGTTTCAAATGTTGGTGCAGAGATCTGTACACTGACTGCCGGCTCCAGAGCAAGCGAGCGCCTGGGTGTCGGGTCGTTTCCCGGCTAGTGTACAGAATTAAGTTGTTGCAGGTATTTTTTTTTAAATGTTCTGAGGTTTATCAGTCACCTACTTGCGTGGCTACACTGTTAGCTTCTAGCCACTGACATCTAAGAGGGCATGAAGGGACACTGAAGATGGATCAAATGAATGTTTTCCATGTGTCATGCCCGCTCTTTGGCAGCAGAGTTGGCATATACATCATGTCTTTGAGTCATTTATAAACCAATTTAATTATTTTTACACTCGTCTTGTTTTGTGCTGCGATTTTACATTCAAGTCTATGACGAGTGGCATTCGTTCTCCCCCAGAAAGGGGCGGGGACTTTTCTGACGTATGCACCACAGTGGTTACATCCGTCCAACCAGCTACAGTTACAGTCTGAGCTATTGATACTTTATCACAACCAACATTACAGAAACGATGATGTTTAACGACTACCAAAAGCCCTCAGTGTTAGCCGCATTCCAGAGACTGATCCCTGAGGCTGAGCACAGACATGCTACTCCAGCAGTAAAAGCTCCATGTTCAACATTCATGACTATTTAGCCTTATTAACATCCTTTAAATTTTATAGCAACCATCACAGAGACGTCCTTTTTAAAGCACAAGTAGATCACAAGCTACCTTGGGCATAGTCTCAATATAATGGTGTGAATGATGACACTAAAGTTCCATCATCAGCCATTTAAAAAGTAGAAGGAAATACTTTGTGGACTAAATCACCCAGCCTGCAGACTGTGACGGGAAAAGACTGGTGAAATGGAAAAAAAAAAAAAACACCAGGCAGATAGAGAGGAGCATGTCTGAAGTGGCAAAGTGACAAAGTGAGACCAAAGTGCTTCATATACGTATCAATGCAGGTTTAACAGCGTGTGTGTGTGTGTGTGTGTGTGTGTGTGTGTGTGTGTGTGTGTGTGTGTGTGTGTGTGTGTGTGTGTGTGTGTGAACATTACCTATGACGTGTTTGACACTCTTCATCTTAACACCGTCCTGGCTGGAACACATTCACAGGGACGAATGTAAATCCTTCCAGAAAAGCCAGTAATCCCACTAAAATGACAGTAATCTCATGATATCCAGAACCAGCGAGGGACAACACGGCGTCCAGCAGCAACCCCTGCTCTGTCAACAACAGCTGCTTCTTCATCACCATCATGATCCTCATCATCAACTCTGTCCCAGACATCCAGGCAAACAAATCTCAAGCTCTCTCGCTCTCTCTCTCTCAGAGCAGAGCTCTGAATTGTGTGTGTGTTTTGTAGCTGTTACATGCGTCTGCGGTCAGTTTTTCCAGCTCCAGCTGTAGTGAAGCAGCTCTGTTGAGAGGGAGGGCAGAGAAACTCTGTGTGTGTGTGTGTGTGTGTGTGTGTGTGTGTGTGTGTGTGTGTGTGTGTGTGTGTGTGTGTGTGT
>JBBPCS010002733.1:0-38779 GCA_037974645.1 Hollardia meadi
ACACACACACACACACACACACACACACTCACGCACACACACACGCACACACACACACACACACACAATTGAATGCCAAATTGCTAAAAAACCAATGACGAGGCAAAATAATGCATATTTTACAATTTGCTGATCATTTTGCCTTTTAACACTGTTACAACGGCCTTTTAAATGTCCTTTTTACATTCTCTCATTCATAAAATAAGAATTAAAAAATGTATCTCATGGCTACAAATGGGACATGCACCATTTCCGTCTGTGAAATGTAGCCAGGACTCTGCGAATTAACACAGTATAAAGGCTAGTGGTAGCTAACTGCTGCAGAGAGTTTTATGATGAGTGGGTGCAAATTGTGCCACCAGACTCTCACATCACAATCCCTAGACTTGTGGGAATTTAGCTGGATGTAAAAAGAGGTGGGGATTCAGACGGGGGGGGAAAAAAATGATGCAAAGAATGTGCTATTAATCTTTAAGTTTCAATTTTTCTTCCGCCTCCTTTTTGGAGATGGTGGGCAATTTATCAGGTAATCCTATTTCAACCTAAAAGGTAGCTAAATGAAGTGTAGGCCCTCCAAGACACAGAGTGCAGCTCAGTGTCTCAGACTTAATTGCTTGTGTGGTGCTATTCTAAGGAAGGCTGGATCCTCACTTCGTTGGGGAAAAGGAGATATTGTGGAGCTGGCATTTAGGGCACTGTGATATCAGTGTTTGACCCTCAATTTCTCTGAGAGCACATACTATTACAGGTGGCTTAAATGGCCCTGACCTTGGCCCCCCACAGCATTTGGAGGAATCAAGATAGCTTTTTGCACATGCTGTGTCTTAGAGAATGCATGCAGTAAAGTTAGTGAACGCTAGACTGAAATGTTGCATTAAAAGCTTTAATTTCCTTTACAGCCACGTGAATTAATGCACAGTAAGCTTCTTACAATTGCTTCAGCCGTCATCTGAAGTGATAAAGTTCATTCATTTTTAAAGTATAGCATCGAGCAATATAGGACCAAGACTCGATCCCAATTCATGTCCCTTGGCCCTACCCCTACTTTTGGAGTGCCCTCTACTGGGTAGTGGCCCCTCAGAACGGAGCTACAAGGGTTAGGGCTTGAAATCTTTACCGAGGAAATGGGACACCACTTCTTACATATTAGTAGCTGATGATGGCACATGTGTAACGCATGAAAAGAGGTTTCCACATCAGCAATTTCAGCATAGTCCTGTCTGTAGAAATGTCTGCCCTGCACTGATATCAGATGAGTGGGGAAATTTTCTGCTGGATTATATTTCAGGCTTCATACACGGAACATGTAAATAAACATTACATTACAGGTTTCACTGAGATGTAGCATGTAACAATGAAAATGCACCTCTTGATTGATTCATAATTGCAATTTTGGATTTTGAAGGCAGCCACAGAATAAGCTTTTGTACACTTACTACATTTCAATTACATCTGCCTGTAGAGACCCACGGACTGTGGCTCTATTATGCTTTTATGGTTGACTTCTATCTGTAAGGGAGTCTAAAATTAAACCCAACAAATCTTCAGCTGACATTTTCATTATGAATGGAATAAGAATCTCAACAGTGAATTTATTGTGCAATCTGGCTTACTGAGAAGTTCTGGAGACCAACTGTGCAAACAGGAAACCCAGCACCTTTGGGTACTAAGCACATCTGACCTTCTTCTGTCATGCTCAGTGTTACGTACTGCACATTACAACATGTAACCAAAGCAAAAAAACAAACTGGTATCCAGCATCAAAATAATAGTGAAGGCCTGCGGATCCAGCAAGAATAATTAGTAGCTGAGCGTTCCCACCCCCAATTGGTTCTACCTACCCTGGCAGGCTTGTCAAATAAGGGATGACACTAATCATGTTGAAGTGAGATGGGCTATGGGGATTTCTGCATGCTTTGATCAGAGTAATGACATTGTGTCTAATCAGCTGATACCCCAGTGTTTGCCTTCACCTTCTTCTCAAACATGCTGCCATAATGTGTCTCTTTCGATATTATTCAGGAGGTTAGAATTCACCGCGAGTGTTAGCGATGGGAAACACACATCCGTTTCAGAGTGCATCAACCATCTGATGACCCGCGGTTTTGGCTTCTTAATGTAGCGAATACAATTGAGCAGCGTGCGCTCTCATGACCATTCTCCCACGCTTCCTCGCTGCATCCAGAGCGATCCAATTAACGCTGGCAGAGCGTTTTCGGTTTGGGAAGTTTTTGTTTCTCCCGAGCTGAGAGGAGGGCACGACTCCAGTTATCTGTTTCTCTAAATAAGTAGTGATGACTTTGTCAGGACGCAGAATTTGCTCTGGGTATCTGGCGGGGTGAAGAAGAGGGTGGGAGGGCGGCTTGGTAAAATTTAAAGGGGGAAGAGAAAGTGTTTGTTTAAAGGGATAGTGGTGATGGCGATGTGTGGAGGGGGTTTGCGGTGTGTGTGTGTGTGTGTGTGTGTGTGTGTGTGGGGCTGTCTGGCTGTTGTTGCACAGACTCACTTGAAGCCACGTTTTTTTTTTTCTTTTCCTTTTTTGGGCTTCCCGCTGCAAGATAAGTCCTCTCTATTTTTCACCCTGTGCAACAGACCATTATTTGTTCTGGCTCATTCTCAAGAGCCCACAGGACCGCTCCTGTCCAGATTCTGCACGCTGATACAAATCAAACAAATGATTGCATGCAAATAAGGGTGAGCGTGGAGGAGAAGAGCTAAAGACTATATTTAGCTCATGTCACATTCACACGATGTGATTCATACAGAGAATAAATCTTCTGTGTCTAGCAGCAAGCAGCCGCGCTTCTTTTCCAAGAAGGACATTGTATTTTGTCAGGACCTCCACCTAGGCCTGGCACAGGAGTAATGAATAACATTATATTGGAAACCTGCAGCCACAATTTAATTGTTTAGGAATGGGAGCAATGCCACCTTAATTGGAATTGCATCAGAGCTAGGTTGGAGGGCTCCTCCTGTCTTGGTTTTCTCAGTGTTGGCATGACAGGCTTACACAAAGGCCAATATAAATGTGTTACACAGGAAATCAGGACACTCAGTCTGTGGGGTGCGACTCGCCTTGGAAAGCTTGTTATGATTGGCGGACCTTTTCTAATAACATCTAAGGTTGCTTTCTTGCCTGTTGGGGAGTTGTTGTATTTTTTCATAACTTGTACTCATCTACAGGCGTTGAATGGTAAAAAAAAAACCCCAAAAACTTCCAATCGAGCCAAATTGAGCCACAGAAAGTTCCCGCCCTTCAAAGGCCCTGTTTGTTTGCTTCTGTGTTTGTACTGAGAGCAGCAGCTTCAAGTTTTCAGTGTGACCTTGGTCATGTTAATATCCCATGTCAGTTTAATGAGCTGGAAGTGATTTTATTTTCATTTTATTATGAAGTGACTCCAACGATAGATCAGTCGCTCGATCTTGTAATCTCATAAAAAAAACACCCTCATTGCTAAGCAACTCAGAGCCTTTGAGAAACTTACGAGAGCCTCTTTTTGTTCTTCGCTGATGAAAAGATCATTTTAAGAATTGTTTGATGTTCCAGAGATGACATTGTGAATCCATTACATAATGTGTTTAAAATTCGAAGCGATATTCAATAAAAGGTGAGCAAGGACTGTGAACGACGAGGTCTGAAAGGATAATTGATTTGAATTTTCTTGATTTGAATCTAAATTGCTGACGGGAAGAGAATGTTCAACCAAAGACATTATCTTCCGGCCTGCAGTTTGATTAAGACAGTGAACACATTGCAAGCAAGATTTAAGGGAGACTGTCCCGGTTCTGCTCCCTGCTCTTCCTATCTCTCTTTTTTTTTCTCTGTTTCAGCAGAATAGTTTATTACCCCTGGCGTTATGATTCAGTCCACTGGTGCAGCTTAACATTGGGTCTCGACCTTTTTCAACCATGTTTTTTTTTTTTTCTCTCCCCACAGGTGGCTGGCGGAGGGGAAGGATCTCAGGGGCAGATAGAGATATTTTCCCTGAACAGGCCCATGCCAAGGGCTCTAAAGAGCCTGCAGGTTGGCGCTGCTGTCCGATGTCTGGAATATGTGCCAGAACCTTCTCCGAATGAGGAAGTGGAGGCTGGAGTTCAGAAAGCCCCCTCAGGGATCGGTGCCAACATCTGCGTTGGATCATACGATGGGCGGTGAGACAAAACTCACTGGGGGGAAAAAACAGAGAAAAAAGAGAAACAAGCTTTTGTGTTGATATATAATGAGTTAAATGTATGAAATTAAATTTTTTTTAAAAAGCACAAAGCAGGTAAGAACACAAACGTTTTTCTCTCCTTTCTGTCGTAAAATAATATCCTGTATTATCCTTTGTTATGGTCCCCTGAGAGTTCTAGCAGTATAGATTTGCTTGTCAATATTTCATCAATGTGGGAAATCAGAGTTGATACCCAAACACAGCATCAAGCATCAATACTGCTGCTCTTGCTAAAATCACTGTTTCATTTTCAAATCCAATAAACCTTCTGATCCCCACCGTGTGTGACAGAGGAAAGGTTTCATCTCAGTCTCCTGTCCAGTGAAAACATTCTTCTATTCGATTTTTTCACATAGAACATTACATTTAGCCGTGTTACCACTTATCAATAATTCTTTTACTTACAGTACCGTTTATTCATTTTGTCAAGAACCTCAAACATATGTCTGAATTTTTTTATGCTGACTCATTCTCTTCCAACGGGAGTGTCTGTCCAGGAAAAAAAAGGGGGAAAAAATACAGTACAAACAAATAAAAAAACCAACAATTTCAGCATTTTAGCGCACTAGAAAAATTGTCAGCCTCTTGTCAGACGGAGAGAGAAACAAACAGCGATGTGCATTTATCATTCTGAAGAAGACAATAAGATGCAGCAAAGTTCAGATGGCATTTTAAACGTGAGAGAGACAGAGTGGTTGCACATACACAATGCTTTGCTCCAGAGTGCACTGTTAAATCAAACTGCATGAAAACGAGGCACTCTGTCATTTCAAATGACACTCATTTATCATGTCGGCTTGTGCTGCTTTTGTTCTTCCAGCATTCTGGTCTACGGCAGTGTGGACACCGCAGCACAATGCCTGCTGACCCTCCACAACCCGGAGGGCTGCCCTGTGCTGTGTCTGAAGCACTCCTCTCGCTACCTGTTTGCAGGCCTGCGGAACGGGACCGTGATGGTTTATGGAAGAAGTAACAGTGGTAAGGTGCCTCCAAGGTTATTTTATTATTTTTTTTAGACTATTCTCAATGCGCGGTTTGTAAAATAGGATGAAAAAGACAAAAGATATTTGAATTTACGACACTTTTTAAATGAGGCCTGTCATTTTATGTCACTTTGTGTTGTGTTTCTACCAATGCAATAAGTGAAAACAGGGTGTTTCAACTCCACAATAAATTAAGTTTCAAATACTTCTACTGGTTGTTCACTGACATGTTACTGAACGTTTCACATCCCTTTTGTCAGCTCATGAGATGTGATGTGAAAGAGATCGATTTAAAAAAAAAAAAAATTTCTAATGGCAATTAACAAAAGGATTCTTTCCTACAATTAATTAACAAGTACAAAATGATTTTTAATTGTTTTCCGGCATTGTAAACTTGTGCTAAACATCTTAATTTTTCAGTCAACCCATTTTCAGAAACTTTAAAATTCTATTAATTTGGGACTATATTTAAAACGGTTACCTTAGAATCACTTTCCCTCTATGCTATGCATCCCGTTCGTACTGATTTTCACACCCGCTGTAAGTATGAAAATAACACTTCACCATGTGGTAGATGGCATGCCATGTTTAGTCAAGCATTGCACAAGGCCAAGGGGGGTGGTGGGGGCTTAACACCACCTCAGCAGTGGTTTGCAGTATTCGCAGCCAGCGAGAGCACAATAGCTCTATCACCGGGCTCTTTCTACCTGGCCACAGCATGTCAATGTGCCTGACTTCCTCCTGCGCTCCTCTCGCCTCCCAAGCAGAAAGGATGATTAATTACACCAAGCTGCTGCATGCCGATTAAATATTACTATTCATGCTTTGTGTTTAAAAAAAAAAGGACAGGAGAAAAGCTCCGGAGGGTGCCGGGGAATGTTTGTGGATTCGGCACATCTGTTAAAGATTTATGCCCTTGACTGTTGTGCTACTGTCTAAAGACAAGTCTGCAGCAGCCAGGAAATGCCAATTTTACAGTTGAGTCTCGTATCAAAAAGTGAATGAATTCCCCAAAAACATTTTTACTCTGTGACTAATGTGCACCAGCTACCCTCACTGAGATGATGCACATCAGGCATCATGTCCAACTTACAAAGAAAAAACAGAGAAGTTTGGTTCACCCTCTTTGTTAAAGAGGGAGAAGCTTTGGCTTTTCTCAGCGCAAGTGGCCGGAGGGACATTAACAAGAGTGAATTTTGAAAAGGTGGGAAAATGACCTTTATAACATGCCAAGCAATTAACCTGTGGGAGTCAGAAGGCATTGTAAAGCTATTCTGCGGAAATAAACAACTCAAAATGTTAATTAAATGGCTGGGTGCCCTCCTTTTCCTAATTTTGCTTCATTAACGCACAGCAAAGGAAATGCTTATGTAATTCACTTTATAATGTGCTCCTGTGGCAGCTGCAACGTGAGCCCAGTGATTAAAGCTCAAAGAAAGAAGGTCTGCGTCATTTTCACACTGATGAAGCAAAAACAGAGAGCAAGACAGCGGGAGAGAACTGATGATGATTTTAAAAAAGTTGGATAGTAAATTAAAGTGTATATCACTTATTAGCATGTGGGTGGCAGGGCTGCAAACACTGCGCTGCACAGTGTGCGGTAATTTAAATAGAAGTCCACAGTGTTTGTTTAGTCAACCTGTAGTACATAGTCTCTCACATGGCTGTTTTTTTTTTCATTAGCATGAAAAAAAGAGCCTCCGCTGTGATCCCTCTTCACTGATGCTTTAGTAATTGCTCAACAACATTAGAATCTTTAAAAAGTAAACACTAAGCAAACCTGCAGTGGTACAAGTGGAAAGAATTGAATTTAATTGCTTTCTCGATGTGACAGAGTGTTCAGATGGAAGTGGGGCATGTGTTCAGAGTTAAATACAAGCTCTCTGCTGGCTGTGATAATAGCCAGCGATTTTAAGGGTTTTCTTACATCCTTGCGAGTTGTAGTTTTGAGCAGTGCATTTTTTATTTATTTATTTATTGTTTTGTTTTCCTAGATGACCTTTGGGAACCTGACTCCTGCAGATGTGTAAGCCTGGGCTCAGAACCAGTGCGAACACTGTTGGTGTTAGATGACTCGGTGTGGGCAAGCTGCGGGAACTCTGTCACAGTCATGGACATCTCCAGCCTCGCCACTCAGGTAAATAATTGAGTCATTGCTGGGAATGTAATGTTGCAGTTTTCCTTGCTGCTAAAACAACAACAAAAAAAACAGGCAGCAAATTTTTTTGTCGGCTACCATCTGACCAAACTGTCAAGATTTGGAATTATTTATCTGGATTTTCTTCCTTAAATGGAATGAATATAGAAGCAATGGACAAAACTTTAAGTGCAATAAGAATCCTTCACACTTAGTTGATAAACAGAGATGCAGTCGCTCCATCGATTCAAGACTGGTCAAGTGCATCACTGTTGAAGTGTTCTCAATTTACATTAATGCGCACTTGTTGGATTATTTAAATGGTACATGGTCACCCTTTTTAGCATTCTTGTATATGCATGTATATGTATATTTTCTTTTGCTTAACAAGCATGTTGGTGCAACCTTTTACAGAAGTTATTTTTTGTATGTTAATTTAGTTTTTAAATAGTGTGTTTTCTTTGTCTGTATACTATATTTTAGATTGGGAGACACATGTTCGTTTATGTTTGGATAGATAGATTTTTTTTTTTTTTAGAAAATTAGTTAAAATAATGCCTGATGGAAATAACTGGAACTTCATGGAAATAATCAGGTGGTCATGTCCTATGGCATATATTGCAAAAACCATCAGTAATCCATCCATCCGTCCATTATCTGGGTTGCGGCAGCAGGCGAAGAGCAGAGAAGCAATTTTGAAGTCCACAAATTCGACAGTGTCCTCCCCCCCAGCTGTGCTTTGAGTTCTTATCATGGAGATCACGAACAGAAATTGTGACAAGGGACAACTCCCGGCAGAGTCAAACATCCGCTGAAAACATGTTTGACTTCCTGCCAAAAACACGGACACAGCTTTCACTCTGGTTTTAGAAAGACTACATGGCTTGTAGCAATGGCCTTGTACCCCATACTTCTGCAGTAACCCCCACAGGACTCACTGGGGAACACAGTCATAAGCCTTCTCCAAATATACAAAACACATGTAGATTGGATTGGCACACTCCTATGACCATCCCAGTATCTATGTAAGGGTAAAGAGCTGGTCCAGTGTTCCACACCCAGGATGGAATTCACATTGCTCCGTGTGGACCCTCCTTTTTCAGCATTCTAGATACCTGGATAATTGGAGCGTAGCCTCTGATCCCACTGCCATTCTGCAGGCGCTGTCCCCTACTTCCAAAAGACATTGAAGAGGTGTGTCAACCAAAACAGCCCAACAATATCCAGAGCCTTCAGCATCTCAGGGTGAATCTCATTTGGACCTGGCGCCTTGCCGCTAAGGAGTGTTGTAACTACCTCAAAGAGCCTACCAGGCATATTTGTATGGTTGCTCTGAGTCTTCAAACTATGGCTTCTTTCACAGGGGACATATTTGTTGGGTTCTACCTGAGCCAAACCAAGCGTTATCTTCCTGAGTCTTTGGTTTGCCAGAATTTACTTCAGGCCAATCGAAAGTATTTCTCCATAGTTTTACCAAACTTCTCCCACACCCAGGTTTTTGCTTCAGTGACCACTGACAACCTTCAGACATCAACTCTTAGCCACTGCTTTGAGTATTTTCCTCTTGGATTCCATATCCCCAACCTCCCCTGGGATGCATGACAACCTGGGATGCATGAGACAGGCGCCTCAGCCTGACATTCCAAATTCACCCTTTCTAAAAGTTTGAGTTTACAGTCTCCCTCACCATCTATCCAACTCACCTTTAGGATGTCCACAGTTTCATGACAAATGACTGCAGAATTATCGATCTTTGGCCTTAGCTGTTCTCGTACCAAGTACTGAATCACCCTCTGCTCTAAAATTGTGTTTGTTATGACCAATCCATGACTGTGCATCAGACCCAAATGCCTATGCCTGTGGGTTATTGGCCCACAGCATGGTGGCTCCATAAAGTTCTTTTGGACTGTATCTGACTGGGCCCCATGAGTCAAAGCTGGGCCAACAGACACTCGCTGGTGAGCTTCCCTCCCAGGTCTGGCTCCCTGCTTTAAAAAAAAAATCATAGTCTAGGTTCAATACAATGTTCATACTTGTAAATAATTGTCATACAGCTGTTTGTGTTGTATTTAATGTATTTGACACAATTTCAGCAAATTTGCAATGGTAGATTATAATACTCATCAATCCATGCTCCGTTGTTTGGAAAGATTGTCTAACCAGTTTAAGAATGAGCAGAAATTTGTTCTGTTTCTTTCAACCCTACTAGCAAAGTCAACTCCACCCACCTTGCTAGCAGATAAATATTCTCCGTCTTCAGTAAAACATGGTTTGAAGACCTAAATGGATGGGTTCATCAGTGAAAATGCTAGAAAAGGTGTTTTTTTTTGTTCTATGTTTTTTTGCAGCATTTGAGGAAATTTTCCCCTCCCTCCATTTTCTGAAAAGATTTATGCACACAGCCTCAGAGAGCCAGCATTCCAATCTGTGATGTCATCAAGATTTACTGCCTGGAGCTGCTGCATGGACAACGAATCAAACCCTTTGTATATTTATACAGTGTTTGTTGGAGATCTCACACACAAATAAGCCTCCTTTTGCTGTAGCGCTCTGAGTTGTGATACAGGAATGCGCACCATTATCTCCAGAAAATTATCCTGGATGATGTCTCTGTCATGCTTTCCATTTTTGTGTAGTCATTCTCCAAGGTGTTCATCTGCACGTTGTGTCATTAGAGGTGTACAGGGGGGCCATTTGGCTGCGGTAGACCATAATGAATGACAAAACAAAATCTTCTGGGTAATGTTAATATGGTATTTCGATGTCGAGCTACAAACCATTACCATTTAATTATAGCTCCCAGATGTGATTCTGCGTAGCTGTGTAAATGGGTAGAAGGGCTTTTGTTGAAAAGGCGCATGTGTGCGAAGCAAACCATCCCTTGATAAATAAAAATTGATGATATGTAAAAATATGATGCTGAATTTGAACAAACAAACAAAAACTCTAACAATAAACAAACAACATGCTTTTGGTGGACCAAATATAATAACCAGATAAACAACATGCAGCAAAGTAGCAAAATAATCTTCAGTCATATAGAGTACAAAGTTAATACGTATGTGTAAATGTATTTACTTTTTTCACTTAAAAGTTGCAAGAAATTATAAGAGAAAGCAGTTGGACGATCATTGCAGACACAGCTGATTATTGAGTCTGCCTCAAGAGCCTCAGAATCAGGAGTGAGCTGAGCTAGGGGTGTCTTTTCTTATTCTTTCACCTTTTTTTTTTCCCCTTGCCCAGTCCCCCAGAGACATAAGCTTAATCAGCTGAATGGCCATGCAGTGTAGGCACAGTTCTGGTTCACTGTATCTCCAACAGAGCTTAACAGGTCAGCTCTGGTTACTTCTTTGCTAACCTTGTCTTTCTCACTAATGTGGACTCAAGAGGGCTGACTTCACAGGGGCTTTGGTGCATATCCAGGATCTGGAGAAGCGGCACTAAACACCTGTAGCGAGAGATATGACTTGGAGCAAAGCTCGAGGGTCACGGACTGATATTCACTTCACTTCTTTCCATTGTTTTCCCCTACGGATGATAACCTCTTTGTCAGATTTGCTGCTCTTTTGATAAATTCATCCATGACTTTGCTGGACACTATAGCCTGTCTTGTCTTATGCCGCTGCTAGATTAAGTCTATTTTTAAATTATTACCTTCTCAGTCTGTTTTGGGTAAACATGCCTATATACTTACTGAAATGTTAGAAATCGCCTCAAATAGAGACCCAAGAGGATCATCACTGCTTAAAAATTGTGTACACACTCAGCTTTGTGTTATTATTATATTAGATTATGTAGACTCCACACCAGTAGGGATACATAAATATCATCGTGCCAACAAAACCTCAGCAATAGAATTGCTGTAAGGACAGAGAGAGAGAGGAATATTGGTGAAGGAATGACAATTCAGTCAGTTAGTTGGTGAGTTAGTTTATTGTCCTTTTGGAAATTCTCTTTGTGTCTGCAGCAACTGTCAGACAACCACAGCAAAACAAAAAGACATTACAATCAAAGACAGACCTTAACAACAAAGTGCTCCACAAATAACATCACCAACAATAAAGAGTTAAGTATACTACACACTTCATGTCACAAGGATTTGTTTAACAGAGCTATACTGGAAGGTAAAAAGGATCTCTGGGCACGAGACTTCCACAGAGGTAGTACCCTGTACCTTCGCCCTGATGGGAAGTTGTTTCACCAGTGTCAAAATGTCTTGTAACTATCAGTTTTGTGTCCCAATATGATACCTTTGACAGTTTTGACTACTAGATATTACCACACAGGTTTAAACAAAGAAAATAACATGGAAACAAGATGGAGAGATTACAATCATATTAATTAGCAGCTATGTTAGGCTGTATTTAAGTACTGTGGTTGTTTAAAGTTAATGCTAATGTCAGCATGCTAACATGCCCACAGTCAAAATGCTAATATGTTGATGTTTAGGTGTTATAATGTTTACCATATTCACCATTTTAGTTTCGCGTGTTAGCATGCAAACATTTGCTAATTAGCTCTAAACTCAAAGTACAGCTGAGCCTGATGGAAATTTCAATTGTTTTGCAGGTATTTAGTCATTTTTACCTGGTTTTACTTGGTGATGGTGCTACGTGAAAAGTCAGAGGATCATCTAAGTTTATTCTGAATGTCATCACTACATTTCATGGAAATCGTTGTTGTAGTAGTTGTTGTTTTCACACTGATACATACTGTTAACCGGCTGGTGGCGCAAGTCAGAGGTTCACCAAAGTCATAAGGGCAAATCACCTGGGACCCATGAATGTCTGTACCAAATTTTGTGCCAATTCATCCAGCGATGTTGACATATTTCATTAGAATAGGGGATCACCATATTGGGATTTACCCTCTGGGGACCATGAATTGCTGTACAAATTTCCATGGCAATTTAATCAATATTTAATCAAAATATTGTAGTCAGGACCAAAGTGGCAGACCAAAATTGCCATCCAGAGCCCGGACTGCTGTGTCTAAAAAGGTAATTGAGGGGGAAGCCCCGGAGGTCCTGTCACTGACTGCTGAACCCAACTTCAATTCACACCAATGGTACCTCCGATTTGGCCCATTGATGTATTGAGTAAACTGGATATGATTCAGCAAGTCAGTTAGTGTAGAGGCCAACTGAGGTAGTTAAAAAACATTCTCTGTAAACCAAACAGTCACCAGAGGCCTGTACTACGAAGGAGGATTTGTGGCTAGTGAGGTAACATCAGGGTTAACTCTGGGTTTTCAGTGTTATGAAGCTGGTTCAATTCTTCACCATGGGAATCTCTGCTCCACACATAACCTGCTCCAGAGCAGGTCATGTTCCAGATAAGAGATCAAAACATATTAAAAGCACCGCCTTCTGACCAATCAATTCTCTTATCATTCATAGAAGATCCCAGGGCTTGGTGTGAGGGGCGCGAATCATGGGATTCTTCTTCATTTAAATTTCTTTCCTGTCAAAACCATTATTATGTTTTTGTATACCGATATCATCCTCCAACAGGGAATGATGGAATCACTAAAGCCTTGTACTTGTTGCACTTACAAGATATGAAAGTGCCTTAATTAACCTATGTTTTCATATTAACTTTTTTAAAATTTGCTCCCAAATCTGTTTGACACCGCTGGGGTTGCGTCTGACAGAATTAGGCTAAAACACATCTACACAACAAATTCATTTAACACACAAGTGGAATTACAGTCAGATCTACTCGTGCCCTAATAATGCGTGGGCAGTGACAGTTGGCGATTATTTTTTTCCTTTTTTTTTGCCAGCAGTCCTTCCTGCATCTGGCAACTTTGCTTTCTTTATATTTTTCTAATACTATAGTTTGCCCTTCATTTGTAAAAATCTGCTGCCAGTAGACTTGTCATGTTTGTGATTGGTGATTGAACTGGTCCACTGTGTCCTTGTACAAGAGGCCACCACTTAAAAAAAAAATCTGGGTACATCAGTAAAATTGCAAAATTATTAAATTTATTTGTATTCCCATTAGGGCCACTTAAAGAGGTCACTAGCAGCAGTGACTATATGGAATACGATGGAAAGTGGAAACAACTTGAAAATGAGGAAAACCAAATTGTATTTTTATTCTGTGGGTGGTGACGTAGTAGGGGCTGGTTCAGATCTGTTGCAGTACTTTTTTTCCCCTTGATTTTTACACAAATGCGTAAAATTCATTTGTGTTATGATCCCAGATACTTCTCAACAAGAAGTTCGATCTCTGTAGCATTTTAGAGCTCCAAAAACTTCTATAAAGGTCTGAGTCCCTGTAAACAACCCTTAACAAAGGAGGGCATTTGTTTGATCAACACTGACTGGCAGGCCTAGTTCTTTCCTCGTCCCATTACTGTTTCTTTTTCTACCTGCTTTCTCCGATCACTCACATGTCTACTCGACTCCCTCGCCATAGCTCAGAGTGGAGATTTGGACTTCGCGCTCAGCGAAGGACAGAGACACCTTGTCACCTAGTGTAATGAAGGACTAATGAGCTGTTCAGACCAGCTGTAGTGTTTGTGGCTTTAGCTCTGCTGTTATTTCACACTGCCAGTGGAAGACTATAAGAGGCATGTTGCTGTTAGTTTGACAATCCCGAGTTGAGTGGAAAGGGCACATTACTACTGTCAAGCTTCACTGACCGCCACATCTCTGTAAGTAATACTGGATTCAGCAGACTAATACTAGGCTGTTGGTTGGGTGCAACAGTTGTGGCTTGTACCTATCCTATATTTGACTCAGTGCGACAGGAGTTCAACATGTTTGGTCTATGTCTGTGATAACATATTTGGAGAATGCTGTTTTGCAATGCAATGTGAATTGATATGTATAAAAAATTTTTAAATCAATTGAGTTAATCACATTTCCGTTTCATTTTCTTTGAGATCCCAGGGTATCCCAGTCAAATTGCAATATTGTATACATGTAGTTTCCCAGAATGCCTTCCAGGTGGTTTAGAACATATGGTAAGCAAGATGGCATCCAACAACTACAGCATGTCAGCCATTGGTTACCTGAATGTCCCTTCAAGAGCCTTGATAAGGCTTGATAATGATTAATGAGACAATCATGCAACATTAACAGTACAGCTGTGTTTTTATTTACAAACTTGTCAACTCATTTGAGTTGCAATTGGTTATTGAAGGTGAAATTTCCCTTTTTTTATTATGAATCGCTAAATTTTTGATAGCTGCACCTAACAAACGAAACGATGCATTGCATAGCCGTTCCCCAGGCGGAGCAGGCACCCACTGCTGAGGAGTCAATTAAACGAGAAAAAAACCACATCAAAGTCTTCTTTCCTTTCCCCTAATTTCGAACAAAGGAGGACCCACTGGCAAGGGCACATAAACAGGTGGTAATCCCTGTCCGCCGGTGCACTTGGGCTGGGGTGCGGGTGCGTTCTCATCTTCACCCACTCGCTCTCACCGACTAATTGCCCAGCCTCGTGCAACTCGTGCGTTGACAGTGATATGAGTTCCAAGATGATGCCCAAACCAACCCTTGTCACGCCTTGGACTGCAGGGGCTGCATGTGTTGCCATGATAAGGCTCATTGCATTTATTTCAAGCTGCTCATTAAGACCGTGTGCCTGGAACTCTCTTTTTCCCCATTGTGCTCTTAAAACGATAGAAGCCAGGGGAATGATGCAAAAATATGCCCTGTGTGTCTGGGACTCCGTAAATTACAAAATAAGGAGGCACTTTATTTACAGAAAAGCAAGAGTAGAGCAACAACTGAATGTAAGATTCAGGGGGCTGCTACTGACCTCATTTAATTGTGACAGTTATCTTGTAATGTTTTGATCTGTATGGACACTTTAGTAAATCAACTTTGAAATGATTGTCACAACAATTGGCAGTTAAAAGCTCTGTTATGAAACTGTTTACTACTACGACGCATGATACAGTCAGCACAGTCATGACTCTCCTTTGTTGCTGTGATTTGTATGCTTTTGATGCGTTTATATCAAGTCAACAGCAACTTCTCCCCTTCCACCTTCTTTTTTCCTTTCTTTGTGGCTGTTGTGGCTCTGTTCTTACTCCCTATGGTTGTGGATTTTGTAGGTTGGAAAAATAATTAATCAAAGGGAAGGGAAAACATAGTGATGTTGCCAAACACCGTACAGAATGACGGGCTAAAACATAGCACTGAGGCTACAAGAGTAGAAATCCACAGATTATGTGGAGAAAAATAATGTCCGTTTTGTTTAAAAGGCCAGAATAAGATTCCAGAGAGAGCTAACCTTTCAGTTCTAGAAATGTTTCAGAATGTGATTAGTTAATGATGTGGATGACTGCATTTCCCTCCCATGTTGCCTGGATTTATAACCTATTACCGTTTCCATCACAGACGTTTGAAGTCCATCCAGACCCAATGGTCAGCGTCGCACACATGGCGTGTGCCGGTGGAGGGGTGTGGATGGCGTTCTCCGAGGGCTCCTCCATTCGTCTTTTTCATACTGAAACACTGGAGCTTCTGCAGGAAATCAACATCTCAACACGCTCAACGCTGCTGAACACCGGTACACATTCATCACACAACACTTGGCCCTCACCTCCATGTTCAGCGGTCAAACTCTATCATAGCGTGCAGCTGAAACACATATTTAGTTTTTTGTTTTTTTTTAAAAACACATATTTTTCTTTGTGGTAATTTATCGTTTCCAAATTGTATCACAAATTTTCATTATATTGGCACTGGTCACAGTTTTGTTTTTATTATATAAGAGCAGTGAGAGCGCACCAATTTAAGACAGAGCTCTCCTCCCCTGAATTTTATTCATGTCTTGTCCAAGTTGCTCCTTGGGTCTTGCTGTCTGGGGACGGACCTGAATAAGTATCCACCTCAGGCCTTCGCCAAGCCATAATAGAGCCATGGGGTGAAAGATAGGGGTTAATAATAACAAAAAGAAATAAAGTCATTGGAGCAATAAAATGGCAGATTTTCATACTATGGGTTTCCATGGAAACGCTCTTGTCTTTCTTGAAACATTCATCCTCCTGTGGTCTCGTGCCCGTTTTACCTCTTTTTCTCTACACCTCCCCACATTCCCCCCTTTTGAGTTAATATTTTCCTTTCTTTTCATCCCACTTTCTCCCTCTCACGCTACGTTTCATCTCATCCGCTCTGCTTTAAAATCCTCTCGCCCCCTGTTTCACTTCTCCCTGCAGTCCGTTTAGGATGCCTCACATAGCCCATTACTTCCCGAGTGCCGTCTTTCGTGATGGATGAAATATTTATCAGACAGTGTGGGTGTTTTCCCTTTCTAAGAGAATAAATATGGTAAACAAATTATGTAGCAATGAAACATACCTAAAGCTGTCTAGCAGTGATAAGTACAATATGTCAATGCTGCTTGCATCAAAAAGAAGATCATTTGGAGCTTCAGGGAAATGCATCTGGATTTAAAAAATGTTGACCTTTTTGCTGAGTCACACTAGACTGTATTTAGAGTAATGTGGTAGATATTCATCTCATCAGAAAAAGGTTTTCTCTTGTGAGTTGATTAAAAAAAAAACCTAACCCTTAAAGCATAGTTTTGGTTGCCAGTCCATGTGTCCTGGAAGATTTCAATATTCGGAACAAATGGGAGACATTCCTGTCAATTTTTTGTACATCACCAACCGAAAACCAAAAGTGCACCAAAGAAGGTATTACTCAACACTCCTCTGTCTTTCTCCTTTAATAAAATTCAAAGTGTGCTTGCGTTCACACAGAAAGCAAATTGAATTTTGCCTCTCCTTACTTGTGTGAGTGTGACTGCAGCATCTCTCATGTTTATTTGCCCTAAACAGCCAGAATATCTTCTGTACATAAGCTGTAAGCTAGTGCGAAATGGCAGGCACCACGGGTCTGTGTTTCTGTTCAGTTCAGCCTCTGACTGAACTCATCGCTCACCAGAGACTCAGGTTATTTCCCTCCAGTCTCTTCTCTTTCGCCTCCCATCTCTGTGTGTTCATGAACACTTTTCCTCCAGTCAGCAGTCAACAAAGGCAAAGAGAGACTAATTGCAGTACATTACACTGTGGCTCGCTGATGCAGACAGGTTGACAAACAAGAGTGAACATAAATACACTTTATAATCCCTAAAGTTTAAAGAAGTAAACTCTTACTCTCCTTCCACTCGTTAAACTGCTGCACATCGGAGCAGAATCTGGTTGTTTGTTCCTTCAGAGGCCCCAGCTCTGCCCATAGCTTTCTCCTCCAGAGCTCCCCGGGTCTCAGCATCTCAGCAGCTGCTCCGACGCTCTGCTCAGACCTCCCAACACAACACTCTGCAAAGCCCTTCGACATGCACAACTTTATCACTCAGGTTGTGAATACTATGAAAAATTCACTTCACGCTTGGCGTGAACAAAAGGGAATTATTTCCACCGAACATTAGGACCGGAGAGATTAAAATGCGTCGGACTTCCAACTGATTTTTCCGGTAAAAACTGGCAATTACTGGACGAAAGAAACTAAAAATAGAAATGGCTAAGGATAAATGCACAAAAATATGAATGTGTTTCAGATACCAAACTTTTCTCTTAGATCAACCTATTTTGATTGAGAGGAGACTATAAGGAGAACAGAATCTTATGGCCATGGTATCGGGGTGGAATGTGATGACCCAGAGGTCATTTTCACCCAGCGTCAATGCTCTCCCTTGAAATATGCAGCAGATTCGGGGAAGGGTGGTGGCCTCAAGGCACGGCCCTGGGGGAAGTTACAGGGTGAAAAGAAAAAGAGTTGCTCCGCTCGTGTCTTCAGGGTCCACAAAAGGACGAGGTTCCCTGACTTAAGTTGTCATTTGTTGAGCTCACAAGAGAAAAGAGGATCCCCCCGACACTTTACAACCACAGATACTGCACTTGAAATACTGCTAATTTCTCTTAAGCAATGGGTCTCTGCTCAACTAGGTTTCTCCTTGACTCATGCTAGGACATGCAGTGATGATATATCCCCTAATCCTTTCCCCTTAATGTGATTTATACACAACAGGGAATTCCAGTTGCAGTAAACAACAGAAGTTTCTGAGGCAGAGGAAACTGCTGATCTCCTCTCTGCTAATGCCTTTAATAGTTCTATCCTTAGGGTGAAAAAAAAATATTTTCAAAATAAAGTCCTCGGTGACATATCGCAGGGAAGCATTTATCTTTGGAGACGTCCTCTCTTTAAGACAAATACCAGCTCCCATAATAAACCCACTTCACGCTGCAACTGTATGTTTTGCAGCAGTGTGTGTGCACTGCTGCAAAACATCGGAGGTGCAAGATTGCTCAAGGTTAAGCTATACCTCCTTAATCTCAAGAGCCTTTGTCATTATCCCTCTTTATCACTGTTCTTAAAGATAATGCCTGGGCCCACATCTTGCGACTAACTTCAGATTTCATGGTAACCCGAGAGCAGGTGTTTATTAGTGTCACTCCCTCACTTAGGGTCTCTAACCGAAGTACAAATGGCAGACAGTTTTGAGATAAAGGCCGCTTTTGCCGGCGTCTAATCACTGCTGTGATCCTCCAAGGTCTCCACCTACAGGCTCCTGCTCTCTGTTTGCTGAATGTCCTCCTCTGCTCTGCCTCCACTCCCTCCTCTGTGCACAGCAGCATCTCCTTTCTTGGGATAATTCATCTCTGCACAGTGAGATGAATTAATTATTGACACTGTTGGACCACTCAGGCAAATCGGCATAATCTGGACATGACACACAACAAACATGTAAACACAGCTACGCATGTAAGTCAGCATTCTCTTAGTTGTGATCACATGATGTATGTGGTGTAATTCAATTATTATTGCCATGGATATTACGGTAAATGGTTCTATAGATAACTAGGCCACAAAGGAAGCCAGGAGCTGAGGGAGCTCAGAAAGAATGCAGAAATAAATCCACAACAAACAATGTTTTTCAGCCCTTTGTTAAGTGGAAACAAAGGATGTGCATGTATAATAAGCATAGCAATTATTCTTTCCTCGTCGCTAATGCAGTGCTACAAAAACAGCTCTGCAATGGAAAACTTAGCAGAAAACGTATGTTGATGGTTGCATCTAGCTCTATTACGGGACGTAAAGTTAACTTCATCATCACTTAATCTCACCTCAAGGGTTATCAACAGACTATGAGGGGAAAGAAAATCATCCCGTATCACATCATTTGTAAGAAGAAGCAAATACCAACTTTCTATATCTCATCAGATCTGATTAGCTATGGACAAGAATAAACAAACAAACAAATACAACATTGTCTATGTTCGCATAGACAGTGTTGTAGACTTATTTATACAAGGAGGTCAAGCTCTTACAGTAACCATGTGAATGTAAAATATGATATCAAAGGATGTTAATATGGTTGTGTAAATACAGTATGTGAGTTCAAATGTACAAGTACCTACTGTTTTAATAACAAGAAGCACTTAGTGCTTTGTTTGGAAGACATACTGACAATGTGCATGTATGGTGTTTGTAGCAACCAACAATATAATAATAGGTTATCCTGAAAATGTAATGAAATTTGCCCTTAACCTGAGTGAAAATGTAATAAAAGCCAATAATGTAATAATTTGGCCAGTAATGTAATATAATGTCCTGACTGGTATTTTAATCACAATGGAATACCTTTTAGGTGGGTCATTTCTTTTTTCAAGACTCATGTCATTTTGACGCATAATGAAATAATGTCAAACAGTATCCATTTTTACTTGAAGTACACAAAATGTATAATACTGTTAGTGTCATGTTAGCCTCCTGAAAACACTGATATTTGACACTGATGTCATGTTTGCAAATATAACCCCTAGGCTTTATGTAGAAATTGAAATTTACAACAAATAGCAGGTGGTACGTTGTTATCAGGCAAAGATGCATAAAACAAAAATCCCTATCAGGGAGATTTTGATTGGTCGCTGTGCAAGGAGTGTCCATTAGACCAGAGTGGATCTCAGATTAGACACAATTCTCAAAGTCAAGGAAGGATCCTCAAACAGCTGAATTTGAAGGATCCTACCATAATGCCATATTTACATTTTCGAAAAGGTCTGGACTTGAGAGCTGTAATAAAACCTGTTCCCATCCACACTCCAGTTCAGAAGGTGGCAGTAATGAACCTAAAAGCTGTTTGCCCACCAACATAAGACATTAGAAGAAGACAAAGAAGAACGACGTAATGACGCACACTCGCTAGCTTGTTCCATTGTGTTTTCTGGGAATGCTCGGAAGGAGTCTCGTCTAGCCTCTGGAGGACCTGACTTCCAGGGACCTGTCCTACCAAGGAAGGATCCTTGACTTTGAGAAGTGCCCACTGTCAGGAGATGACTAAAGCTGCACAGGATGGCTAACATGACACAAGCAAATGCAGAACAGCTGATGATCTGAAAATGTAATAAATTCCCAATAAGGTATTAGATTATTGGTATAAATGTTCTTACAGTATCAGTGAGGGCATTTTATTACATTACCGTTCAAGATATTACATTATTTGGTTTTATTACATTTTTAATCAAGTTAAGTGGAAAATGTATTAAATTTTTGGGTCCTGCAAGGCTCCCACGAAATAAAATATTTACTTTAAAATCAAAACCTCGAACAGTTCAAGTCCTTTTACTTCTACCTTTCTGATGTTGACGTTGAAGTGGTTTCTGGGCCCAAGTAAAGTATTTTATATAATAACTGTCTTTAATAATTAAAACAAAGTCTTGGTAACATGTTTTTTATTCATGAAAGATCATATAATAATAGATAAAATAATCATCATATAAAACCTTGGACTTCAAAGTGAAAAACTGTTCTTAGGGTTGTAAGGTTCTGTCAAAACTATTGAAAGACTGTGCACACCTTCAGTAGCTCTTTCGCACGATGCTGTTTTCAGGTTGAAATTGTGTGTTAAGTGTCACTGCCATAACAGTCGCAAAAAAGAAAGGTCAGGAAGATGTCAATCAAATACTGACTGAACAACCTGTAAGTACCTTTTAGGATGTTTGTCATTTTACCAATGAAAGGAAACCTCCCTGCATATCAGTGTTGCTATGTACAGCAGGTGAAAGCTCAATATTTCAAACAGAAATATATAAAATATCAACCTCACAGAGCCTTGTTTCCTACTTTGTGCTTTTGATCACAGAGCTTAACCCTTACCCAAAGCTAACACTGATAACCAACAATAAAAGTATTTTCACTCTTTTAATCATGCTAGGACTGAACACTTCATTTAATACAGCTGTTTTGAAAAGGCTGGTAATTTGGAAGTTGATAATTTACTCTTTGAAAGATGGACGATTCAGTCTGGAGAATTTGTATCACTTTGCTGAGAGGGGGTTATTACCTCCGCCGAGGAGGTTATGTTTTCAGTGCTGATTGTTTGTCAGCAGGATTACACAAAAACTACTGAATGGAAGGATGGGCCAAGGGAGAAGATAATAAAACAAACAAAAATCAGGCATATTTAGAGGGCTGGTATCTATGAGTGTGTACAGTGTATGTTTTCATGGGGAGGGGGGGGGGGTAGTCGTTTCCTGGCTGCTGTACGGTAACAAATAGCGCTAGAAACCTGCAACTACCACCAATGTGTAGCTAAGTTAATAGGGATTCAGCAAGGTACTAACAGAGGGTCACGAGTTGCTGCAGTTGGTGCTAAGGCTTAAATAAGAGGGCTGTTGGGCCTTGGTGGAGGTATGTGCTCTATTGAGTGCCATTTTCTAGTCTATTATTGTTTCAAAAGGCCCCATAATCTGTTGTAATTTTTAGCTGTCTGTGTTTCTGCAACAATAGGTGGTGAAGAAAACTCAATCTTCTGTCTGTTTTCTATATTGCAGGTCAAAAGAGCATGCGAGTCACAAGTCTCCTAATTTGCCAGGGGCTGTTATGGGTGGGCACTGCCCAAGGCTTAATTATCACTCTTCCCGTTCCCAAATTGGAGGGCATCCCCAAAATAACAGGTATGGATCAGAGGGTGACGGCTGGCTGTGATTGAATAGCCTCTTGAGAAAAGAAAAATCTGCACTGCCCATTATTGAGGTCACACTTCACATTTTATTTTTCTTGTGGCTCTGCGGATCATTGCAGATATTTCCAGGAAGGCAAAACACAAATCATACTGTGTATATATAATATCAACTGCCTGGCAGCATTTTGTTAATTATGTCCCACTTGCACCAACCTTTTCATTTATTGAATATATTGAACAATACATAATTACACGACATTCGATTATTACTGTTACAGCAGTAACATTTAAATACATTAATAGAGTTAAATGGTTATGACACACTGATGATCGAGGGTTGGGTTCAAGTCATATTTGGCTCACACAATTTAAACTGCAAGTTGCATAATAAGTGGTGTAACTGATAATGATCTGACCTGAGCCCCGTATAGGAGCAGTATTTATTGACTCTTTGGATGACATGTAATATTGTGTCTGCCTGCCTCCTACAGGAAAGGGAATGATCTCTCTAAATGCCCACTGTGGGCCCGTGGAATTCCTGGTAGCCACCACCAGCACTCTGTCTCCTGAACTGCTGAAGAGGGATTCTGTCGGGGATGGCCCGGACTCCGCCTGTGGAGGCGAGGACCGCAGCGACACCTCCTCTCAGGAATCCCTGCAACAGTCCAGCTCCTGTCACGGGGAGGCCAGAGGCAAAGGACGCGGTGTTCTGCTGCAGTACAAGCTGCGCTCCACGTCAGGACTACCTGGACGGCCGTTAACGGCACTGGGCGACGAGGCATCGGACTCCTCCCTGGAGTCATTGGAGCACAGCGTGGAAGATGGATCTATCTATGAGCTCAGCGATGACCCAGAAATGTGGGTTCGGGGACGTCCTTGTGAGAGGGATGGGGGACGCAGGGAAAGGGTGATCTCTGCAGCGGTTATCTCTGGAGGCAAGGGCTTCCGTAGACTGAAGGAAGGAGCAGCAGCAGGTACTAGGACAAGTGGGGAGGCTTTAGAGAATATTCTTATGGTATGGCAGCTCCCACTGACAGTGTGATATGGAAAATATATGGCAAGGTGATGTTATAGATGTCTAGCTAGCTTAGCCTTGAATCACCTGTTCCATAAATTCAAGGGATTTGAATATATGATGAGAAGGTGTTGCCTCTGTTACAGAGCTTGACATCATATGATTTAGCCTGTGGAATAAGGAGGCTAAGATATGCTGTTAATTAGAGGTACTGTCATCCCATAGGATGCTTTGAATGTTCAGGATTGTGCGTCATCATCTTCCCTGGAGCGGCGGAGGCCGCTACAGGTTAGTTCCGTGTGATTGTTTTGATCTGGTTCCTCTTCCTGCTTTCGTTAAGATTGATATGCCTCGATTTAACCTCATCATTGCTGCGTGTGCTGTGGAACATTTACTTTCCGCGAGCGACTCCTGTGTGAGCACCCATGGACAGCACTTTCAGAGGCAGCCCTTGTTCAATCTGCCATGCTCTGCAGACTCAGAGATGGACATCTTTTATCTGATCCTGTGGGAGAGATCCCATCTGTTTAGAGCTGAAAGCTGGGGACTTCCACTGCATCACAAAGCACATTAGCATCACTTTATTAGCTTTGCCAGCCTTTCTGTCATCCCATACAATGTGAATGTACGATACCTTCTATTCTGTCATAAAATTGAAAAAAACAAACAAATCATTTTTTCCTGTTTTGCAACTGTTGCAAGAATGATTTTTGGTTACAAAAACTGAGTTGTTTCCAAGAGCTTACCATGCCTTTGTTGAGGAGGGTCATGTTAGCACAGACTGGCTGCAAAACTGATTTGGGAAAGGAAAGTTATGAGATTCAAATATATTATTGCTCGACATAACATAATCTATATTTGCACTGTAGAAATCCTGTAGTTATTACAGTCTTATTTGAAGAAAAGTAACTTCTTGGTGCCACATTTGAGAGTGTTATCTTGACCAAGCACTGTAAATGCCAGATATCTGTATCATTATTCACTGTCATCTATCAGCACACAGGGTTGTTAATACATAACTCACATTAAACCCCAGTCACACATCAAAAGCAAAACTCTGGAAACAAATGATGTAATAAAAGTGCTGTAGCCATCTAAACTGCTATGTATCAACAGAGCGAACCTACGTGACAGAGACAACAGTCATTACTGTTCATAAATATACAGAATGATTCTGACTAAAGATGGTGTTTTATCGTAGCAAAGGCCAGGATTACAATTAACAGGCAAACAATCTGTGTATTATCTTGTCAAATTAGCCAGGAAAGTGTTAACCTTGTCCCGTCATCATATTGAGTATTTGGATTTTAATCATGACTTCAGATCAGTTTAAAGATAACCTAGTCTGCCTTTAACCACGGTGAACGGTATGAAAATGCATTGTCATTAGACTGTGTACAGTCAGTTCAAAAATGAGATTTTGGAAAGACACAAAGCTGGTATGAGAAGCACTCAATGGTACTGTGTGTTTCTGCTTCGTAACGTCTTAAGTTATAGTAAAAATGGCGGGCTTGTAAACTTTCAACAGCTAATTTTGCCCACAAAATCAGGAATCACACTGCATACTTTCTGCACATCCTTCAGTGTTTACACACAGTAAGTGGAGGCCACTTTGAACATAGCTCTGTGGATTTTGAATAAATCGAGCCATGGTGAGGGTTATGGTGTATCATTTTTCTCTGCCTCTATTTTCTACTCCTTCCACCACGCGAGGATTCTCGTCTTATCCTTTCATCACAGATGAAGCATTAAGTTCTCGTTCGGCATTTCCTTAAGGCACACTGTGGTTTATGTTCCCTTCTCCTCACAAATGAAATTCCAAAGCATTTTAAACACCCTGCTTTCAGCCAGAGTCATTCGAGAAATCAGATGTTGTAAACTGCCCTCGGACGCTGTCATCTAAATGTAAATCTCAATGTCATGTCAGAAGTGAATACTCTAATTCATGTGAGGTGCAAAGCTGGTGGAGCCACAGCGCCATGATGGTCAGCGTAGAGGTTGTTCGTTCAACCTCAGCCAGAGAATGAGTGTGTCTCCCTGCTTGAGTAGCCTGATGAAGGATACATGATTCCCTCAAAAAAGCTGCCATAGAATCGGCATTGTTGTTTTGCAAAGCTTATCTGCTAACAACTGAGACTTAATCTCTAAAGTATACTGACCTTTGGTGGTGATGTTATTGACTCACACATTTCATTTGCTTACATTACATGTGTACAGGTATTATCCATGCACTGAATATATTAATACTCTGGAATGAACATACTGTACTGCTAATTAGAACTGTTACTGTACTAATTACTCCTATATTCCCTTTTGTAAAGAAGACTCTGCAACAGTGTTGGTGTTTTAGACGAGGTTGTATCAGGCACAGTCTATGCAGTTCATTCTCCTGTGGTACAAAAGGTAAATCCTGCTTCTTGCAGATTGGATCTTGTTGTTAAGGTTTGGCCTTCGTTTTGATAACATATACTCCACAAGTTAATAGTTGAGACCTGGGAACATGGCGGCATCGCTTTATCTGGCCAGATAAAAAACACAGTCACACGATCATACAGTTTTTTTTTGGAATAAAAAACCCCAAACAAACATTAAAGGTATTGGATGTTGAAAACATCACAGCTTGCAGACCAACTTCTAAATCTCAACTTTGACCTACCATACCAATGCGTTCTCATCCCAGCTCGTGACATACCAACATTTTGTCATGCGCCCTTCGCATCGAGGTACCCTTTGGTGTCGCCGCCCGACGCGCTATGCCTTCCCTCTAGTGTCTTTGGCGACGCGCAAAGGCTTGTGCCCCGCACGGCTTATCCTGTCACACAAGCTCTACGTTACTTTGGTTACGTTTAGGCACAAAACAATGGTGACGTTTGGTTCCGCTTAGGCACACAAACCATGTGGTCAGGTTATAGGACAAGATTGGTGACGTTTGGTAACGTTTAGGCACAAAACCGACTTGGTTAGGTTCAAGAAATGACGCTTAGTTTTCTAAGGGGACTCAAACTCCGGTACACAAACTCTGGTCTCCTGGGTGAAAGTCGTGTGTGTGACCCTCCACTCAACCCAAACCTCCACCTCTCTTGGTGCTTTCTCACTTTGGAAAGTACAGTACGTTGCGCCACATCATCCGTTCAAGTCGTCCGATACTAATGTGGACAGCTTTAGATTGCTGGTACATTAAACCCTTGTGCGTCTGGATGGGACGCGAAGGGCCGTGGCAAAACATCCATATCTGACAAGCTGGGCATGAGAACAGGCTGACCATACTTGCTGTAGTTGTGCACACATGGTTTTCCTGTGCAACAAAGCATTATTACTGACATAACGGGTTCATTCACCCAGTTTTACCACCTAAAACTGTTGGCTTGTTTCTTGACCTGTCTGACTGTTGTAACAGTGCTGCTATGTTTTCATATCTCTTTGCAATTACTTTGCTGAGTAAAACAAAATACAATAAGTGATTGAAATGATGGCCAAATCTACAAAAGTAAGGATACAAAAGTAAAAGTATTACACATAATGTCATCACAGGCATATGGAAACAGAGTGCCGTTTCCCTTTGGTACAATACAGTACTGTAAAACATTGCCTAACAAGCGTACGCTGAATTAAAAACATCTTTAAACATGAGTTTGAGTTTGATTTCTTTTTGCTGATGACTCATTTGATTACGATGAAGGCGGTTGATGCTGTAAAAGGTTCAGTAGTTTATGTTTTAGAGCTGTACTGTTCATCTGCAGCATTATGATGCTAA
Source organism: Hollardia meadi (assembly GCA_037974645.1). Classification (NCBI taxonomy): domain Eukaryota; kingdom Metazoa; phylum Chordata; class Actinopteri; order Tetraodontiformes; family Triacanthodidae; genus Hollardia; species Hollardia meadi. The sequence goes on from JBBPCS010002733.1 coordinate 27,034, forward strand.
TGATGTTACACTTTTTGCTACTTCTCTGTGACTCAGCAACGGAAAACCCTGTCTTTGATGTATCATTTGGATTATCATCTCACTTTTTGTTGCTGTTTGGTTATTCAAATTACAATAAGCTTACCTCAAAGTCATTGTGGGAAAAACGTAATAGAATAGATTTGTTTTCTGGGTCGGATTACAGTATAGTATGGTAGTAGGGTGTCATATTGTTCGTGATAATATCAGTATAATTTCTAATATAAGAAAAAAGAAATACTGTAGTAATGGCAATATTAAGATTTGCTAATGTAATTAAATCAAACTGTCACACGCTGCAAAGGTAACGTTGCTCCCAGCTCCACGGTGGAGCAAAAAAATGGGAGCGACTTCAGTGGTGTGGAAGCGGTTTGGTTACAACAGATCACATGTACAACAGTAATATATAAGAAGTGCAAGAAGACTGTAAGCAAAATAGGGCAATAAAACAAACTTATTTCACCGCCTCAAGCAGAAGCTCCAGGTTGAGAATGAGGAAAGCGCAACAGCTATTATAAACCAAAAATACTTTTCAGTATTTTGTCATATCGGAAAAGATATCATTATTGCAGGAACAGACTGAAATATTGTGATATTATTTTAGGGCTTTATCGCCCACCCCTGTACTGTAGTCTGCAGTTATTTTGGCTTGTAAAAAGATTGGACTGCAGTGCCACATCTCTCCAGTGGGAAAGGGTACAATCGGCATTCATTCCCGGGTCAAATGACTCAGCGATATGCATAAGTATTCATCGGCTCCAGCTCTGATCGGCAGGGATGGAAACATGACACCCAGGTGGACACGCTAATTTTCACCCCTTTTTAAAGTGTGATGCTATGAGTCGTGTTTAAATTGCGGCCGTTGACGCTCAGTTTTCAATCCGCCTCCGTTCAAGCAGTGCTCGAACATTGTTCAGTCGGCATTGAGCTTGAAAGAGACTGAAGAGATATAAAAAAGAGACGAGATATAAAAAAGTCACCATTGTCATATTGTCACTGGCTTCATGCGGCTTCCCTTTTTTCGTGTTTCATGACGTCACACCAGACACACTAGGAAAAATAAAACAGAAAGGCAAACTTGTCTACTGGCAACGGAAATGGAAAGCTATGTGCATATATGTGCTTATTTTGGTATAAAATATGTTTTAAAGGCACATCTGCACCACAATCATTCCCACGGAGGTGAGATTTTTGTCGGATGAGAAGTGTTACCACCTAAAGAGCAGCTGCTTCCTGCACGGGGTTCTGTGCCTGTGTGATGGTCATGTCACCGTGTCGGTCTGAACGGGATACTACCATATCAGCCGAGCAATTACGTGATGCAAAGCAGCCTATGGGACAGGTAGAATCTGGCTGCCTCTCACATCATTTGCATAAAGTCCACTGAGCTTTAATCACTTTCGGATGTCATGACTGAAGTCTTATCTCAGCTGTCTGGAGTTAAACAGGTCCCTGCTGTCCTCCAGCTGCTGCTTCCAAACAGTTATTGACTCATACATCATGGAACTGGTTTCATCTTCTCTGATAATAAGATCAGGCACTTATTGGTGTAACTTCAGGTCATTAACTCAGCTAATTGACAGGCTGCTCTCATCGGTTTATCCCAACAGAGCATTAAAGTCTCTTTTCTCCTGAAAGAATATGACTATGCTTATAAAATTATAATGCTTTTCTCGTTTCATTTCTTTTTTTTCCTTGAAATTATGATTTTACTCTCATAATCGAATGTAATTACGGTGTCTGTCTCTGATGTGATGGGATGTTACAGTATAGTCCATTTTGTTTGTTTTATTCATTGCTCCCTTAAGGTCAATCAGTTATAGACAAATAAGTTGCTTAAAAGAAAAGTTCACCCATAAATGACAATTCAGGCATTGTCTTGTAACCCCCATGCCGATGGGAAGCCAGGTGAAGTTTCTTAGTCTGCGAAACATTTCTTGTGCTTCACAGCAAAAATAATGTTGTGACTTGTTTTAAAAATGTTAATAAACAACCCCCCCCCCCCCAAAAAAAAAACAAAAACATAAAAATGGCCTTATGTGTAATCCAAGTCTCCTGAAGCCCTGAGATCCCCAATTGATTTGAAAAGACATTATATAGATATTATATTTTTTTAAAAGCCAAAATCTTCACGATTTCAGCATGAGGATGGGTCCAAAATGACTGAATTTTCATTTTTGGGTGAACTATTGCTTTAAAATTTCTTTAAAATGTACTTCTCTTTTGTCGGTTGCGAGCAAACTGCAGTTTCCATGAGTGCAGTACTTGAGTAAAAAACTTTTGACTAAAAAACTATTGAGACTTGGTTGTGTCAAATCCTTTTTGCCTCTTCACCTTCCTCGTACGTGGAGAGCCAGGGGCTTATGTCATCGCTGGCACGTTACACTTCAGGGAGACAAGTAGGATTGTTATGAGCAAAGTTAAACTGCGGGTGAAAACACACTGGGGAACCCCCACCACGCCTCCCCTACCCTCTCCCCCCCCTCACTCTCTCTGCTTCTCATTACCTCTGTCTCTCTCTCCCTCGCTGTGTTTCTTTATCCCACTCTCTTTCAACACGTGTCAAAAAAATCCACACGGGGTATAAATCCACCATCCGTCATAGTAGGAAATTAAGCAGTGTGCTGTTTCCTTCTGACCAATCATCGGGTCACTGTGTGCTGTTGCCCTTTGAACTAAAAGTTACATTAATAGCCTCCTCGTCCTACAGACTCCACATGGAGTAGTCAGGCCTCATAAAGGCCCCCCCTCTGGTGCTGACAATGTCAGATAAAGGGGAACAGGGCAGGTTGAGTGTGGCTGCGCGTCCACTGAAGTGAGCTTCAGCAGTAGCCAACAGGAAATTGTCAGGAAAGGTCGGTGCTAAAAGAAACCATAAATGATGGGCTGAATGAGAAATGGAGGTTCAGGTGTAAAGCAACATTATATAATTGCAGCACATGAAGCTTTCAAACATACTGTAGCTTCATGTAAATCAACTTGAGGCCAAGGGCGGATCTGGAGAAATATTCATGGGGTGGCAAGAGGATGGCAGAAATATATACTGTATATGCTTTACTTGCATACAATCACATATACTGTACATATATTTGTTTTGGAAAAAAAAACGTAAATTAAGATATTTTAACATTACATTATAGTGGCACATGAGCAAAGCATTGAGTAGAAATGTCTAAAGGTGGCATTAGAAATCTAAAAATTGTTATATTTCCAAATATTCAGACATTTTTCAAAATATACGTCTTTTTTGAAATTAATATAATCCCACCGCTTAGCCCCAAATGTGGCCAAAACAGGTCATTAAATTGTGCAGCACTTAAACAAATCACATATTTACTGTTGCCCTCGATCCAAGATCTCCAGGGTTTATCCAGTAACGCTGATTAAACAGCTAAAGTCCTTCTCAATTTGAGCCATATTTGAAAATATGGTGAAAGTGCAAATTCTAAGGAATAAACAGTCACTGCAATTAAGGCGATCGGAAGACATTTGTACATATTTCACAAAACAAGCCTGCCGCTATTTGGCTGTTCTGTATTTCTACTAATGAGAGTGAACCGGTAGTGTAGACACACTTAAGCCCATATAGAGAGAAGGCCTCTCTATCGTCAACATATTTAAATTTGAGTACAATTTGCTATATAAACCCAACAAACCCATCCCAATCATGGTTTTCCTTTCCTTATCTTTTCTTTTCTGTTTTTTTTTGTAAAATAGCTAACAACATTCTATGCATATTTTTAAATCTACAAATAAGATTAAAATCTATTAAATTTGATGAATTATTCATTTTATTTGGTGTTTTTGTCATACACAGATCTAAAGTGATGAATGCTGGGTAATCTGCATGTTGATGTGGTCCAATGTCAAGTCCCTAGTTGATCACGTGACCAGAAGATACGAAAATTCGGTAACGTTAGCTAGTTTAGGCGCAACATTTGTCAACGCTGACGAGCCAAACAAGCAGTCGTGGGAAAGAAACAAGAGGAGAAAGAAGCAAAGCTACCAAAATGAGATTCCTTCGGCTTTTTATTTTACAAACAGCCACTGTCATTCATTCGTGCCATTCAACTCGGTGAGTACATGTTCTTTTACAATGGGGTTTGTGGTGTCTGATGGGCTGCCCTGCCCCTTAGTGGTTGTTATAGTTTCAGTCAGGTCGCCTCCGAGCGCCTTTTGCACTGTGTGTGCGTGCGTGCGTGCGTGCGTGCCACACCATATTAGCTACACTGTTTTATTTACTTTATTATTACTATTATTATTATTATTATTATTTATTATCATTTTTTATATTTAAGATTTATTTATTTAATTCCGCACAGCGGTATTAAAACACGGTTTAGAAAGGTTGTTTAGAATAATAAATGCACTTACAATTGTCCCTGAGTGATGAAGAGGATATTAAGGTGATTTTAGGTGACAGGTTGCTTGGCTCTCCGGTCGATTTTTACCAGCAGGATACACGGCACAAATAAGGCTGTTGGTTGAGCAATGAATTTATTATTTGACAGGGTTTATGCAGACTGTGTGGCCAGTTTTAGGGACATGGTCATGATGTTGTTGTGTGTTAAATATTGCTGCTCTCTTCCGTCTCGTTGTATGCTCTAGGCTTCATTTTAAAATCATCTCTTGCTGTTTTATGGAATAGGACTGCACTCATGAGGTTACTGCACCAACATGTTTTTTTGTTTTTTTGTTTTTATTGGTGCAAAACAAAATAATACAATAGTGACTTAACAGATGCAACAACAACTGACAAAATACACTGGGACAGACAACAACAAAAAAAAAACCCCAAAACAAAACAAAACCAAAAAAAAAGGGGGAACAAAAAACAAAAAAAACACAAACAAAAGTAAATCGATACATAAGTATATGATATGATATACTGGTATACTGATATATTTGGAAGTATTAGTTAATATAGTGTGGAGGGTCCTGGCAGAGCTTCATGGCTGTCTAGTTTACAACATGTTTATTTTTAAAATCAGTGGTCATATAATATATATATATATATATATATATATATATATATATATGTGTGTGTGTGTGCGCGCTTCATAGCAAGCACTAGGGCCCGTCTTAATTGCGTGCACTGAGGCCCGTCGTCACTACCTTACAATATCCCTACGCACACACATTTAGCAGGGAAAAAATGCCACCAGTAGTCTTTGTGTGTGGGCAGGACTGGGACATGCTGCACAGAAAGCTGCCGGGGCAGAGGGAAAACAAAGCTGCAGCCCGCTGCAGGGACGGTTAGCGGCACCTCGGTGAAATCGGTACCAACCCTGTATCCTCTCGTGGCCCCCGGCACCACACGGTGGCAAAACTGTTTGTTTGTTTCTTATTTTACAGAGATAAAATCTATGTTTTTTCTGTCTATCCCACATCTCCCTATATCTTTCATGTATTTCAGCCACCCCTTTACCCCAGCCACCCCTTTAGATCCACCCCTGCTTGAGCCTGCATATTTAGAAAAATGTTCTAGATACAAACAAGAAAAGATGTTTCTTTAAATTAAATGCACTCATGTCTTCTCCAGTCATGCAATGATTCAGTTTGATGTGCATAATCCCCCAAAAAATGAGCGTCAGAAAAAAAAAAGCACTCTCTGCCATTAATATGCCTCCTCGTCCTCTGTGGATGTGTATAATCTAGGCTTTGTTTACTTGTACTCTTTTCAGTTTTGCCGCAAGCTCTCATTTACCCAAAGTTTTTGGCTCATGGATGTTATCCTGGGAGTATCCAACACGCAAACCAGCATCCAACAACACAATAAGGATCACAGCACCTCAGGAAGCTCCGGAAAGGCTCCACAAAACTGAGAATTGAGACTGTCATGCTGATCTGATAAAGCAGTGCTGAATTGCGTTGTACCTGGGTCAGCAGTAGAGCACATCCTTGCAGAGCAGCAAAATGACAAAATGAGAGGCCGGAATGCTTTGCAAGCTTTTCACTCTCAAGACACAAACAGTATTATGGCATAGGCTAAACACGTGCGCTTTTTCTAGCGGGACTTGGCGAACCCCCTTTTCTAAACCTTTTTAGAGCTATTTTTCTGCCAATTAACCCTGCTTCAGGAGAAATTCTCCTATCTCAAACCTCAGCATTGCGCCTGTGCAGCTCGCGGCGTCACTCTCCCTTACGTCTCAGGTATAATTTGCATGCCTCGGTCAAGGCTAAACGGAAGCGGATGAAGCGTTGCGGTTTGAAGGTCTCCCTGCTTTATCTGCCGACTCCTAAAAGCCACACACGTTTGCTTTGCTTTTCATTTCTGCAGGCTTGGCAATGTGTGTGTGATAAAGGAAGGGGAGCACACTGTACACACCGTGCTCAACAAAAAGGAGGCAGCAGCTAATGATTTGCATACGCAGAATGCAAGGATAAGGCCCGCACAGGGCTGCCACAGATGTTATTATCACCCACCCATCAACGCTCGGAGCCGATGCCTGTCAACATCCAGTGCAGCCCCAAAGACGGGGGCTGGGTCACACCTCGGTGTCACATGTGGCTGTCTCCTCTAGCAAAGTCAGTCTCACATGAAGCAAAAAAAAATATCTATATTTCAATAAAGGATATTGTTTTCCAGTTCACCAAATTTCTAGATCTGAGGACTAACTCCTCCCCCCCTGCTGCCTGTTCACTGCTCGGACCCATCAATCTAACATCGCTTTATGTAGGCCTGTATTTAATTTTCTTTTTTTCAATGCTCTCACTGCTGCTCCCAGACATGTTTTATTTACTAGCTTTTAATCATGCAAAAGATTAATGAAAATTTGATCACTGTACATTATTCAACTTGTTCCCTAGGAGAGGGCTCTGCTCAATGGCATGACACCATGACTGTATTGAATAGTTATCACCTCCCGCAGTATTTATCTCCTGTCCATCAATTTGTATAGAGGTTCTGGAAAATAAATGCAGCTCTCGGTAACAGTGGCATCCCCGTTATGCTTTCTTATTCTTCGCCTTACTTTGACTGTGACATTATCATTTCTTTTTTTTTTTGCACTCTGTAAAAATCATAATAGGTGGAGTGCAGCTGAGGAGTTTTACAGGCCTCGGAACACATTTATATAATGTCTCAGAGTCTGTAGTCCTACGCCCGCTTCTTATTTACTGTTATATGTATAAAGACGGCAGTTTTACATGCTGTGCACTTCCCTGCAATGTTTTATTTTCTAAGACTGGGCCTTTGAAGGGTGACCTTCAATTCATATCTATTGCTATAACTCTGCTGCTATCTCAGTGGGACCTCTGCGGAGAAGATAAAAATTTCTTTTTTATGTCTCGCAGTGAATCAAGTCACTTTATGCCAACATTTCTTTGACTATTCAAACAAAATGGGAACATTGGCATTCAGTTCCAGCCTTTCTCCTTTTCGCATCCCTGTTGAGTTTGGATGCCGGCCAGAGAACATTTCAAAAAGTAAATAACGTGTTGAATGTGGCTCTAACCTGGCTGCGTTTCACCAGAGGAGCAAAATATGTTTTGAATCATTGAAAACAACATCTTGTCTTTGCTTTCTCTCTCTCTCTCTCTCTCTCTCTGTTTTGACACGCTGATGCAATACTTGCATCACCTGCATCCAGGGGTTCGCACGAATGCTAAACAATATTCACTTTGGCATTGTTGTTTCTAATGATAGCCACATCTCCCATTTCCAGTGTTTTGACAGCAGTTTGGTCTTTTCCTTGCATTCACTCCCAGCTTTCCTCTCCATCTCCCTTTCTTACCCCCCTGCCTCCCTTCCCTCCTGGGAGAAGAGATGTACAGCACGGGCTGTAGTCCCCAGCATAACAGATGGAGGCTGTTTAAACACAAATTCATTGTGTTATGGTAAATAACACTGCCATGTTTTGTATAAGTGCTCCCAAGACAGTCCTGTCATGGGTTTTCTATGTAAACTATATCTGTGATTTTGTTATAGCTGAGCCGCAATGTGTCTGTTGTTGTTAGATTGCGGTACAGAGTGAAGAAACCAGTCCATTAAGCCTAATTTCCAATGGAAGGATAACTGAATAGTGAACTTTTTCAATGCTGACGACCATGTACACAGAGCAGTTAAGATTCTTAGTTTTTTCAGAGGTATAGGAAATGAATATCAGTGATGGCAGGTATGATATTCATTCAAAATGCACTCCCCCTCTTGATAAAAAGAGGAGGTTTGGCTTTGCAGGAAGCTTGGCAGCTTAGTGGCTGTCTGTTTTATATGGGGTGGACATTCACAGTAACCGACGATGACAGTTTCTATTTTTATACCCCTCACTCCTCTGAGAGACATCCTGAAATCCAACACTGTCACAGTGGTCGGCTGGCACAGGGGGAGAATTTTTTTGTTTTAAATGAAAGGATAGGAAAAATATTTGACTCGTACTGAAACTCCCACTCATAACCAACCGCAACGGGCCACATACTATGAGGGGCTCTTATGCTTTGTTTACAGTGTAGTAAGGGATGAACGAGTACACCGTTATATGTATCTGTATGTGTTCAACCAACTAAATTATCTGTATGCGTATCTGTACTCAGAAAGGGGCGGGGCCTAAAATGGGTGGTTCTTAAACCAGAAGTGGGTGAGAGTATTATTAAGCCTGAAACCGATATGGGTTTCCACAAGCAGAAATTCTCTAAATATCCTCATAAGTTTCCACTTTTTCTTCTCAAATTTAATTTCCTGCATGAGTCCCCTAATTTAAACAACAAAGAGCGTAAGCTTCCAAGTAGTTATGGAAATTTCCTGAAATTGATTTTATGTTTATGTTTTTTTTTGTTTGTTTTTTTTAAAATTCTTTGTTTATTCCACTTTGATGGGTAAAAAGTAATATAGCTTCTAGCCACCAGTGGCATCGGTGAAAGTCATGTTCTTCATGCTGAGATCTTTTGGACTTTATGGGAATTAAATACCAGAAATGGGTGCTTCCCCTCACATGCACGGACTGAGATATAGTAATGATTGTATGTCAGGGCTAAGCTCAGGACAAGTATATGAGTATTAGCAAAAATGTATTACAGTTAAAGTGACATGTCCTTTGCGAAAAGAAGAAAAGTTGTCACACTGCTCCTTTACCTACTTTCTTTGCTAGTTAGCATTGAACAGCTAGCACTTTCATCATACACTTTCAGAAGATTAGTACAAGCAACTGAATTTTCCCAGACCACCTGAGTGCAAAACAGGATGACGTGCAACAATAAACCCTCAGTGCATTCGAGTGTAACATTACAATAAGGAAAGAAGGCAGTCATGAATCCAAACGCATGCATGGTTTTACACAGATTACAGCACATAAATGGAGCAGCTGAAACAACTGTATCATTTGTTCTATACAATAAAAGCAAAAAGATTTGCAAGTCCTAAAACGTGTTTCAAATTATACCCAAACAGATTTTAGTAATGGAAAATGGCTACACGTGAGCATATTTCCAATTTCTTATTTATTTGTTTTATTCAAATAGTTCTGTTTTCTCCCTTCTTACTCGCTTTAATTTCCCACCAGGATCAGATTCATTTTTATCTTAATTTCTAATCTGTAAAAATGATCATTCACCTCTTGAGGAGTGACATCTATCAGGTCGGGAAGGTCAGCCAGCGGAGGTGTGATACACTCCCACTCTTCTTCACCTCTCCTCGGGCATTGTGCTCTGTGAACACTTGGAAAGAGAAGGTCATGCTCTGAATATACAAACAGGGATTCAGTCGGTGCTCTGAATTCATGAACAGTCAACTACACTGTAGTTTGTTGCCAAAGTGCAAACTGATGCTCATAATGCCCTTCATTTGAACACTTTGCATAATGCGATAGGTATGAAAACAGTATGAATGTCAGACCAGCTGTCAGCAGAATGCATGCAACCCATTGGTGTCATTTTGCTTTGGAGACATTAGCACAATAAATGGAAAGACCAGGCCTATCAGAGGGACATTCTTTGATACCCTTGTTTTGAAACAGATGGGACCGGCTGGGTCTGTCTCATTGCTTGAGGTAGTTGTCACAGTCTACATCAAAATGGGCCAATGCCGACAAATAAACCAGTGGTTGTTTAAGCGATTATGTTGCTGCCACAGTCTGAAGTGTTTCTATGTTTGCCAGATTTTTTTTTTTTTTTTGTCACAACACTAATAAAGAATTACCCCGTTGGCATGTGTAGCAAGTTTAACTAAACAGTTGACTGTGCTAGTGCATAAAAATGACTATAGAGCCACGGGGATCCCAGCACCCATTCAAGAAATTAAATGAAAAAATAGAATAAACTCCATACGCTGAGGGGCTGTTACGTGATATCAACAAACCAGGTGGCATGTTGGTGTGTCTATAAGTTTTAAAGATGAAAAGCTCAGTGAGACGGTGTCAGGGACGGTCAGAGTGTTTCAAAAGCAGTACTGAAGGTTCTCCATGGGCAAAAAGCCAATGCTGGTGATGGGAATTTAATGTGTTGAAGAAGCTGGAGAGACGACAATATCTGTATTTTCAGTTAAAGTTACAACACGGTCTCCTGTTTCCTGTGAAGGTGAGATTAGCGTTGAATAGATACCCTAAACCTGCATTGAAGAAGTTAGGTCTGCTGGCAGTGAGACACTCTCGACGCGATGATGACGCCACAGGCTTCTTACATACTCCCTAGTTGCTGCAGCCTATAGCCTATATACTGACACCTACTCCATCGCGCATGTTGCTTTTTTTTTCTTCCTTTATATAAAAAAAGTCCTGCACTCCAGGTTTAACTATCAGCATTTTTGCTGCAGTTAGGGTAGTGTATGCTCTTGTTTAAAAACGAACAAGAGCAACATGCACATTTAGTAGAGCAGCAAATTGCCTATACAAATCAAATGCCATTTTTAGCCACGGTAGCAGCACAGCTTAGGGCTCTAGGGATGGCCAATGTCGGTCTGTCGGTCCAGACAGAAAGATCTGTTATCTGTCTCTGGTTATGCCGTCATTTTTCTTTTAGCACCACCAGCACGTCAAAGTTTGGACTTATCCAGTGAAATATCTCAACAGTTTCTAGATAAATCGGCAAAAAGAAATTGGTGCTGATATTTATGCTTTCCAGATAAATAATCCTAATTACTTTGGTAATTCCCTGACTTCTCTGTTCGTGCCACCACGAGGATGACATTTGTGGCTCAGAGTGAAATGTCTTAACGACTAATGAATGGACGATGACATTTGGTGCGGACATTAATGTCCTCGGGAGGTTTGTAGCAGAGATGCTCTAGAACAAAGATAATGCATTACAAGCTATGCCGTCACCACCCGATCTGAGTTGCTGCAAAATGTGTCGTGCACGCTTGAGCGCGTCCGCCATATTGGAGAGCTAGGGACCCCAACACCACTCGGACAAACCACCAGAAGTGCAGTAAAACCGTTGATTTGTTATTTTATGATCACATTTGCTCGTGACTATTTCACACAGCGGTGTGCGGTTGCCTTGTGCACTGGGTTGTGTACTGTCCACTGTCCGTGGCAACACTGTTGTTGAAACCTTCATGCCAATAAAGGCCCTTTGAATTGAATTGAAAAAATAAAAGTTATGCTTCAACAGGTAATGCCACACCGTCGTCTGGAATAATCATTTGCAAAAGTTCGCCGTGTGGTTTAAATGGTGTTGCCGTAGTTAAATGTCCAGGATGGCGGACGCGCTCACGCATTTGCGGCTCGCACTGTGCAGCGACTCAGATCAGGTGGTGACAGGCCTCTTCCACAGTCTGCCATGTTGCACTGCCATG
>JBBPCS010002735.1:0-13146 GCA_037974645.1 Hollardia meadi
CCCCCACTGTTACGCTATTGCAGGGGTATTCAATTAAAATTCAAAGAGGTCCAGTTACTAAAATTTCCTCCCAGCAAGGGTCTGAACCTCATAATGTCTAAATTGCATCCAATAGCCTACCCCTATGTCTGCTTGCCTTCCAAGCCAAACCTCCTCTGCTTCATGTCAACCTGCAAATAGATCCAGTGACAGGTCCGGTCCCTCTCTGCCTCCACCTGTTTTGATTGTTCTGATTGGCTATCATTTTTGAGAGATTAATGAAAAACAAAAAGGCATATTTGGGACACTTGTGTGGAAGCAAAGCTTTGCTGCACTGGGACTTACTGAGGACTAGAGAGTGGAACAGTGAGAGATAGAAAATGTGTGTGAAGAACACACTGTGAAGACATCAGCCAGTTGATCTGCATACGCCTTGAGAGCTTGGCCAGGGGTACCATTAGGTGCCTTGCATGGATTAATCTTTTTGAAATATCTGCATACATCTGCTCTGGATTTGATTAGTGGGCAGGGGTCCTAGGCTTTCTGTACCTCGTCAGGCAGGAAGTTGTTCTCAAAGCATGCATAAGGTGTTCAAGTTCATCTGGGGGAGATACAGTACATTACAGGCATGGCATTGTGGGTGGGCCTAACAGGGCAGGGCCCACTACCTTGTACAATTGTACATCTGAAATGACTAGAAGAATGTTTTCTCAATTTTTATTTTTAATTAGTAAAATTAACATTTAAACATTTAAATTAAAACAATAAAGACTAAAAAGTTAAAAGAAGTGTTAAAAGAAGGGGAAACTTTTCACTATGGAAAAATGTAGCAAATCTGCATTGAACCCATTCCTGAGGAAGAGTTGGCAGCCACCATACAGCCCATGTGGACCAAGTCCAGAAACCGGAGCACCTGGAGGAAACCCACACAAGTACAGGGAGTACATGCAAACTTCACACAGAAAGGCCCTGGCCCAGCTGGTAATCGAACCCAGGACCTTCTTGCAAAAGTCCAAACCAATGTGTCACCATGCCAAAAGAAAACAACATGAAAATAACATTTTGATCATGTTCCAAGTCCGAAGCAATCACAACAAGCCATTTTACGTTGACCAAGGCCTATTAAGTCAACACATGCATGTCACAGTATGGAGGTTGTCACTGTCTAATTTCATAGCTGTAAATGCATTTCCTATTAAGACAAAAAGAACCTAGAAAACAGTGCAGGCAGTTTGGGCGATAGCGCTGCAGGGTTTCTAGCACTGCTAAAGCAGCCAGGAAAAGACTACCCCCTTATGAAAACACATTTAAATCCGCTCGATCTGGATTTGTATTTGTATCCGCACTAAACTATACACACTCATAGATACCAGCCCTCTACATATGCCTGATTTTAAAAAAAAATCAAGATCCATGCATTATTCTATGGAAAATCAATGAAAATGTCAAAAAATGCTCTTGCAATATTAAAGAAAGAGATAAAAAAATTCCTGGATCCGCCCCTTTATCCAGATCCGCGCCAAAATTTAATGGGTTCTTCCTTCGCCCATGCCTCATCTCTCCACCAAAGTTTTTGTGTAATCCTGCTGACAAACAGACAGACAAACAAATAACGCTTGGCAGAGGTAAATAACCTCCTTGGTGGAGGTAACCCAACTCTACAGCATGATATCAGTCATTACTGTTCTGGCGAGACAACCAGTTGGAAAACTTCAAAGGAAAGCAACAGTCACTTCTGTAATTTGTACAATATAGCCAGAATTTGAGGGTACCTCCAAAACTACAGGGGGCAGCATATCACCAGAGTAACTTCCAACTGCTGTCACTATACTGTCTGCTGTCAATTAGTTATCTTGAGCTGTGTAATCTTTGGCTGTAGCTATAGTGACTGTTAGCTTTGTTAGTAGTGGAGCTGATGGGCCTCCAGCTCACTGAAGATCAGAAGATTGCGACTTATGATCACGGAGGGAGCTACTGCGGACAACGGGGCTCAGCTCAATAGGGCTCTGCAGCTTGAACACGGCTGCAACTCAAATGGCTAGAGACCAGTGGAGGCTATTTTGACAACAGGAAATACAGTACAGAGGTGATTTACAGCAGCTCCAAGCCACAGCAGATGGGGACTGGAGACAGGAAAAACGGCTGAAAAGTAAGATAGCATTGGGCCTTTAGCAGCAACCGAAAACGGTATGTAGAGATGTAATATTTTCACATTTTACTCTGTGAATTGAGGATTTTCTTCAACCAAACCAGAGGTGATTGTGGAAAGACAAACCAAGACAGTTTTTGTGAGTTTTATTTTGTTATAAAGTGGATATCTCACTTCACTATTGGGGGAGACAATAAACAGAAAATTTTCTCAAGAGCAATTCCTGAAGGGGACACCAAAGGTGACACCAAAAGTACTGTTTAAAAAGAAAAATGCAACAAACTGGTATTAAATGTTGTGGCGACCGGCGCCTTTAAGGACGCACCTCCCCAGCATCATACACGCACACCCAATGGGATGAATGACTGCTTAAAACAAGATGGCGTGAACTCACCGCCGGCTCACTCCCAGTGTCCGCGTCCCAGTCTATCAATCCCTGGCAGCATGTAAAAGTCTGCCATTTCTTTAGTCTGCCTGTCCACACAATCTGGATTCCCCCCTCCATCCCGACGTTCCACCCTTAAACCGCCGTTTCAACGCCCTGGGCGACAATGCCTGGGAGCCTGCTGCCGACTCCTCTGCATCAGAGCGCCGTCTGAAGGGGAGGTAACGCTGGTGACCGGCTTCGATTTACAAAGAGGCCCTGACAAGTAGGAGGTCTCACTCTGTCGACTTTTGATAGACCCGTTTTGAACTTTTGCTGACTGACTGGGGAAGGGGAAAAAGACTGAGAGAGTGACTCTTGGGTTTGAACTGTGCGGGTTGTTGTTATCATTTGCATTGTTTGTTTGTTGGTTATTGTTTGCACTTGTGCTTTTGTACACTGTGGGGAAGCTGAATTGTGTTGTGTTTTGTGGCTTGCTGCTTATTTTGCTGGTGTATAATTGTTTGGTGAAGGGGTTGGAGGCTCTGCCGACTCCTTTGTAGGGTTGTTGATGTTTATTTATAGATCATATTTTCTTTGTCAGACTGACCCTCTGACTGGCACCCCAGAATTATGCCAGCGACTGCTACATAAGAGTGGCACCCCAGACTAAAAAGACTGGCAAACCTCAGACTAAAGGACTGAAAACCAGACTTGTGTGCACATTAAAAGCAAATAAATCCACACCCTGGCTTTGTTGGCAAGCAAAGGCCTAGCTAAAAGACTGGTCTCAACAAAATACACACATGACTGAACGTAAACAATATTTATTGAAAACAACTGCAAGGGACAATAAACTGGCATGGCTGAGTTGCTCGATTTGCTGGATATTTCCTGGAAAGCGCTGTCCTCTGCTGGCCAGGAGGTCCAATTGCACCCTTTTCCCTCCATAAGCCAGGAAATTCCGCCCTCTGCTTGGCAGCAGGAAAATGGAAATTCAGGACAAGGAAATGACAGGGACAAAACAAATATGTCATTACTGGACTTGGAACTCTGGGAACATAGAACTCTTGCACCTCCACTGTTAAATCCTCCCGGGGACACAAACATACAGCACACTCTGGCAGATTTACAAAAAAGAAATAAAGAAATGAACTTTACATTTCATCAGTGGAAAGCAGAGCAACAAACTAATAATGAGAAAATGCTGCATATTCTGTCGGCCCTTAAACATGCCTTTACTGGGATGCAGGAGCAAGGACAGCAGCAAATAAAGGACTAATTAAAACAACATACAGAGTATCTCAGGATGCAGTTCACGGACACTCTCAAGTGGAGACTCCATCATGACCATACGGAGATGCTTATGGACATCAGCAATGTAATGACACCAATGGTGGCTGCTGTCATGCATCTGCAGGAGGAAATAGCAACATTTAATGAGCGATTGCACAGTGTGGTGGAAGAAGTTAGTGCTATAAAGGCACAAACTTTGCGCACCCCCCACTCTCCATTGCAATCAACTGCAGTGAAAACCACCACCATTCCGCCTCCACCTTCCTCTGCCTCCCTACCTCCAGACCCTCTGATGTACCTGGAACAGTGTCGCGACTTCCTGGCTTTGAACCCCCTCACGGATGAGGAACTTCTTGCCACACTTCGCAATGTCCTGTTTGGCACAGCTCGCAATTGGTGGGACGTGGTAAGGCTGGAAACATCCACCTGGAGAGACTTTGAACACAAGTTTCTGTCAGCCTTCCTCTCAGAGGATTATATGGATGAACTAGAGGAACGGATCAGGACACGGGTGCAAGAGGAGGATGAAGGCATTCGGGACTTGCGTACATGTACAGAGTACTCTGCCACAGGTGGAAACCAGATATCACAGAGGGGAAAGGTCATCCAGCTAATACTAAAATACACACGCCCACATTTGGCGAGCCAGCTGAGGAGCAGTGGGGTCAAAACGGTGGATGCCCTGGTGAGGCTCGGCCAACAGTTGGAAAAGGACAGAGAGAAGCAATTACAGCAGGAGTCATTTCGGAAATATGCCCCTCCACCAATAGGTCTCAGAGTGCAATGACATCCACCACCACCCCATGCCTCCTCTCAATCCTGCAGCAGCAAAACCTGCTCAGCCTTTCTGTTGGCGGTGTAAAGGAAATCATTCACCACATAACTTTCCCAATTTCATTTCTAATAAGGGAAAGAATCACAAGCCTACTTATCAGCCTCCACCTCCATCTGGGCCATCCACCAGCAGCAATCCCACAATACATGCAGTGTCATATCAGCAGCCAGGGAGGAAAGATTTCCCTTTCTCTGCTTCCAGACCTCTTCCTCACCAGCTGGTCGTCCCCATAACTATTGGCTCGGTGAGTGGCAGGGCTATGGTGGATTCAGGTTCATCCTACACGCTTCTGAATGAGGTGTTATGGCAGGCAACAGGGCAGGAGGACAGGAAATTGTATCCCTGGGATGGAAAGCCCCTGTATTTGGCTGGTGGTGGTGAGAGATGGCCATTAGGGTGGCAGCATGTGGTGCAACTGCAGGATCATACCTGTGCTCTGCCAGTGGTGGTGCTTTCGTCTCAGAGCCTTGCCTTTCCCGCAGTCCTGGGACTGGACTTCCTGAGTCTCAGTGAACTGCAAATGGATGTCGGACAGAATTTGTACTGGTTCAGGAATAACAGCACTAAGAAATATTGTTTTGAAGAGGACACTAACAACCTTACGGATTGGACAGGAAAAGGCCTGCTTTCTTTTTTTTCAGCCATTGATCCCCGGAGAACCGCTCATCCTACTCTCTCCAGCCCAGACACAGAGCTGTTGCACAAGGCTGTGGAGAAAGCGCAGTTGGATGGACATGGCAAGACTCAGTTTGGCAACCTGCTACACAAGAATACAGACGTGTGCACCTCCTCATTGGGCTGAACATATGTTCTGACACACAAAATATTTGTTACTCAGGACATCCCGATTAAACAGAAATCCTACCGAGTCTCCCCAGCGAAACTGAAGGTGATGAAGAGGCTAGTGGAGGAAATGCTGGCAGCTGACATCATCAAACCCTCATCTTCAGCTTGGGCGTCACCAGTGGTCCTCATTCCTAAAAAGATGGGAAGCCCAGGTTTTTTAAGTAACATACACCGATGCCTACCCTCTGCTGACCATACAGGACATTCTGGACTCACTTGCTGGCTCGGCTGTTTTCTCCACCATCGACCTCAACAGTGGTTACTGGCAGTGCCTGATGGATGAGGACAGCAGGGACAAAACAGCCTTCACCTGCCCCTTTAGACTTTATCAGTTCAAGGTCATGCCCTTTGGACTCAAAAATGCACCAGCAACCTTCCAGAGGCTGATGGAGATGACCCTGGGAGAGCTGAGAGGTAACATCTTCTTTGTTTACCTGGATGATATCATCATTTACTCTCTCTCCTGGGAACAACACTATGATGACCTCCAGGTGGTCTTCCAGAAGCTAAGAGAGGCAAAGCTAACCATCAACATGAAGAAATACAACTTCTTCCAAACCTCCCTCAAGTTCCTGGGTCACATTCTGTCTGCTGCAGGTATCCAGGTGGATCCAGACAAGACAAAGGCAGTAAAGGAATTCCTAGTGCCCAGTGACCTCAGCATGTCAGGCTGGTACCACAGGTTTGTCCCGAACTTCTCTCAGCTGGCAGAACCCCTGAATGCACTGACGCGCAAGGGGGCCAAGTTAAAGTGGACACCTGAGTGCCAGTCAGCTCTTGAAGCCCTGAAGACGTGCCTGGTCTCTCCACCCATCTTGGGACATCCGATCTTTGAACTCCCTTTTGTAGTGTACACTGATGCCAGTGACGTGGGCCTCAGAGCCGTGCTCACCCAGAAAACTGGGCTTGTGACCGAGGAAGTCCTGGCATATGGCAGCAGGGGCCGAAACAAAGCGGAGCGCAACTACTCAGCTACTGAGAAGGAGTGTTTGGCTGTGGTGTGGGGCCTGGAAAGGTGGAGGTATTACCTGGATGGGAGGTTCTTCATGGTAGTCACCGACCACTCAGTGTTGCTATGGGTCTTTAAACTCCAGAAACCCAGTGCACATCTCACCAGGTGGGCCCTCCGGCTTCAGGAATTTACTTTCACTGTGTAATACAGGAAAGGAAAATATATCACCGTTCTGGATGCCTTATCCAGAGCCCCTCACGATACCACCAGCCACTTACCACCTGCCTGCGCCACCCTGCTGTCAGTGAACGGGGAGGGTGAAAAGGATTTGCCCATCTGGGATGACCAAATATGGAGAGCACAGCAGGACGACCCAGACTGTCAGCGCTTATACCAGGCTGTGATGGACAAAGGAAAAGTCACCTTAACTGACGCCACAAAATACACCATTCTGGAGGACAAAATCTATAGGGTGTTACAGTTGCCTCACAAGACCACCTATCAAATCCTCATACCTGAGAGTCTCCGACCACAACTCCTGCAGATGTTCCACAAGGACCCCCTGGCTGGCCACCTTGGCAGGTACAAGACCTACAAGAGACTGCAA
Organism: Hollardia meadi; assembly: GCA_037974645.1. Lineage (NCBI taxonomy): Eukaryota > Metazoa > Chordata > Actinopteri > Tetraodontiformes > Triacanthodidae > Hollardia > Hollardia meadi. Next base: position 7,029 of record JBBPCS010002735.1, read on the forward strand.
GGTCTGGCATATGGGCCTCGAATGAGCCTTGAAGTCAAAACCTTTGTGCAAAACTGTCAAGTGTTTCAATGCTTCAAACCTGAGAGCCGGAAAACTGCTGGGAGACTGTAGCAGACTGTGGTAAACCAGCCCTGGGAGATGCTGGGGGTAGACTTGATGGGCCCCCTTCCGCGGAGCTCTTAGGGAAATGTCTACCTGTTGGTTTTTGTGGACTACTACACCCGGCGGGTGGAGCTATTCCCCATAAGAAAAGCAACAGATGAGACAATATCACGAAATCTTCACCCAGGAAATCCTCACCAGATGGGGTGTCCCCAACTACATCCTGTCCGACCAGGGAAGCGCGTTTGTCTCCTCTATTTTCAAAGCCACCTGTGAAAAATGGAGCCTGAAACAAAAAATTACCTCAGCCTCCCATCCACAAACCAACATGACGGAGAGAATAAACCGGACATTAAAAACAATGATTGCCTCCTATGTAGGAGAAAACCACAAACACTAGGACAAACACCTACCTGAGTTCTGTTTTGCTCTCAACTCAGCAGTCCACGAATCCACTGGAGTCACCCCTGCTGAGCTGAACCTCGGACGGACCGTCCGAGGACCAGCCGATGCCCTGCTCCAGCCAAGGGATGCCACACCCGACTCATCCAACTACAAAACAATCACCAAACTTCAGGACGTCACTGAGTTTGCCCAGTCTAACCGCCCCAAAAGCAGAGAAAGACAAAAATGAAATTATGACAAAACTCACCAAGATCAAGCAGATCAGGAAAAAGACAAGAGTATGGCTCTGGTCTCATCCCTTATCCAAAGCAGAAAAATCATTTACCGCGAAAGTTGCTCCCAAGTGGCTCGGTCCATACTGTGTTGTGGCTCAGGTGGTTCCAGTGAACTACGACATTGTGCTGGAGGACAGTGGAGAAGACAGGAAGGTGGTGCATGTTGCACGGTTTAAACCCTGCTATCCCACTGCAAAAGAGATGGACGAGCTGGAGAAGCGGCGCCTCTTGGACATCTTTAATGAGGAAAGCATGAGGACTTTCTGGGCTTCCCTGTTGACCCACCTGTCTCTGACAGGAAACTGCCCACCACTGAGGAATCGGACAGTGAGGAGGACGATGACAATGGGAGACGGAATGGCAGCCTGCTGGTATGCAGCTTTTTTCCAAGGAGTTGGGAGTGTGGTGACCGGCGCCTTTAAGGATGCACCTCCCCTGTGTCACACACGCACACCCAATGGGATGAATGGCTGCTTAAAACAAGATGGCGCGAACTCACCGTCGGCTCACTCGACAAGGAAGAGGCTCAAACCGTCCCAGTGTCCGCATCCCAGTCTGTCAATCCCTGGCAGTGTGTAAAAGTCCGCCATTTCTTTAGTTCGCCAATTCACCCTTAAACCGCCGTTTCAATGCCCTGGGCGACCATTCCCGGGAGCCTGCTGCCGACTCCTCTGCATCGAAGTGCCATCTAAACGGGAGGTAACGCCGAGGTCTCACTCTGTCGACTTTTGGGGTTGCTGATGTTTATTTATAGGTCATATTTGTCAGGCTGACCCTCTGACTGGCAACTTGGCATTATGCCAGCAACCGCTACAATGTATATAGAGTATATGCTGATGACTAGTTTTAACTATACTGAATAATTGAAAGATAAATAACTTAAGGGTTGTACTGGCATGTGAAAAAGTTTTAAATTAAACTATATTAATAGTAATAATAGAAGTGTTCCTCAGAGGTTTTTGTATGTTCAATCAGCAATACCACAAATGGCCAGTGACAAAATGCAGTTTGGTTATAACTGTACATGTGTTTTATTCTATTGTGTGTTAGAAGTAAATAAAAATGTCAGCCCATCGTTTGTTTTAAGTTAACTTTTGCAAAGCACTTACTTACTAGAGGTTGGCCACCACCACCAACACACTCTCAAAGAGACCGCTCCACAGACACTCGTACCAAGCGCTAATGTGTTTGGGGATGCGGGGTTGGTCGACAGTGGACCAAACCACTGTGAGGCATATGAAGGGGGGACCCAGTCTTTAAAAACTTAAAAATACATTGTTTTGCATCTATAATTAGTTTTCAATGCATATTATTATATTATTCAAAATTATGTTTACAATGATATTGATATTGATGGGGACAATTCTGTTTTTCCAGGGAGGGGGGGGGGGGGGTCCCTGTTCCCCCGTGATTTCCGCTATGTGTTTATGTGTTTATGTCTAGTTTGAGTGAAGTGTGTTTTACAATGATTTAATGATGCAGTTAAACTTGTCTTAGTTTGTTAAAAGCAAAAAACTGGAATTCTATTTAGTAAGGAAAATAATTAGGCATAATTTCCTTTCTTGACATTTTGTGAGTTTGTTTTGTTAACGCTAAGGGAGCCTGTGAAACTCAGCAAACTCCCCGCTTATATACATCTCCCAGCTGAAACTACGGGGGCTATCGTACTGTCGCCTCTAGAGGTACAAAGTGTTATTAAGAGACAGTACGTGCCGGGGCTAGCTGGTTAGCACGCTAACTTCAGTAGATATCTCTGCAACACAATACATAGACATCTGTGATGTAACGTCAACAATGTTGTTTCTTCACATTCTGTTAATAATGTTAGTTAATTTTTTTAACGTTTTAAATGTACGCAGAAACATCCTGTGTTTTGGGACCACCTCAAAATGAAAATAGGCATCCTTTAAGTCGATGGTGGTGAACCAATCGCCCGGTTGCACTAGTTCCAGCAGGTGCTTAGTCGTTAGCATGCTGAACGGGCAATGCATTTGTTCAAACGACAGAGATCCAACATGGATCTGCAAACTCCCGTCTTCTTGGGTACCAGGAAGTACGGAGGATGACAGAACGGAGATTAGAATAATGTAACCTGTCGTCTCTGTCGTGTGGCGGAACAACAGAGATCGCCTGATTCTGCAGGAGATCTCGTAGCTGAGGTGCGGCCCCCAGAAAGGCTAGATACACCTCTCCAGCATGCTCCACCTCCAATCCCCGCATAAACAGGAGATTGGCCCATAGGGGGCTGGTAGCGTAAAGGCCGAATTGCCGACGCGGTTCGTGAATGTTTCACAAATAGCCGTTCGGCCGAAGCAGTGAGAGCACCACTGTCATTCTCTTCCTCTCTCTCATGAAAAATCTTCACTGGGAGGAGGGAGGGATGTGGCGACAGAGTATTACTTCATAGTAATCCCTGATGAGCGCTTGCACACCGGCCCACTTTCATTTAAGAAATAAATGATGGGGCCGTGTCTGTGTAAGAGTGCTTTGCAACATGTGACGCTTTGCCTGAAACAGCTTCTGATAAGGGCCGGGCGAGCGATGAATGTGAAAGCAGGGTGGAGGGGAGGGAGGAGGAAGTTGCTCTTTGAGAAAAGTATTGAGTGGCAACTGGCAACGCCTGCCTCCCTGCAAACAGTCAATCCTGTGTGACAGGTGCGCTCCGGGCTCTCAGCTGTCGCGGAGCCACCGAGGATATTGCTACGAAGAGTCCCTGTGGACTCAAACCTATGGTGGATAGGGCCATCACTTGTCCTGCAGCAGAAGCAACTCCCTGAATCAGGTTGTTCATTTGGCCAGTGCTGCGTTAAAAAAATTCACTCTGATTGCAAGCTGCGTGCCCAGCTGGAACATTTGGCAAAATATCCCAGCGTCTCTCTGTCACGCTGCAAGGGGGGGGGGGGGGGGGGGGGTGGGGGTTCTGTCCGCCGACCATCCCATCGACCATGGTAACAGGAGCGCTGCGAGAGCTTCATCCAGAGGGGGCACGGTGTGGTATGACGTCTCCATGCGGCCCTCCACTCTGAGAAAATCCGCCAAGCTGGGAACAGGAATTTTGCTCTTTAGTGGTAGACTGCCAGATGTCAGGGAGGGCAGGTGATGCAAATGCCACTTGCGGGGGTTTTGATGGGCCATAAAACCCCTCATGCAGGTGGTTCACCAGCTTGGGTACAAGCAGTAGTGGCAGCGTGAGCCCCGCATGACCTGCCGCTATCTTCATCACCAGCGGGAAGTCCAGTCGAACAGAGGTCGGAACCACAATCCCGGGAGTCCCTGACACCGAAGAGATGCTGTCCTCCTCCGGAGGCGGCCTCGACTCAGTCAGTGTGATGCAAGTCGGCGGTGAGGGAGCATTGAGAGCGGCGGTCTCAACGTCATCGGCGGCCATCTCCATGTCGCTCTCCTCACAGAGCAGAACTAGCGCCTGGTGGCGAAAGTGATCCCAATGCTGCTGCCGTCTCACTCAAGGAAGGGCCCAGCACCGCCGTCCTCCGTATGGTCCTGGCTGAGGCACTCGAAGCAGAGATTGTGCGGATCTGTCCTGGCAATGAGTCCAGGGCTGCTCCAGCACTCCCGTGGAGAACAGGTGCACTTTCAGTGGGCGAACTCGCCGATCGCTGAAGAGAAAAAGGATAACTGACGGCAGTTGGACAGCCTAATATACTCGTGTTGGAGTAGGCTACATGCATGCAAACTTTCAGTGGGCGAGCACGAGACCGTGATTGGAGGAGAGTAGTACCCATAGAGTCCAGTAGAGGGCAGAGTCTGTGTGAGATAGAACACTAGCAAATTAGGAAGACATCTTAATCAATTTCACAACATATGAGTTGCAAATTCTCACAACACAATAGACAAACATGCTGCAAAAACACAAACACACTGCAGATACTCACAAATATCTGCAATACTATCTGAATCATACCATCATGTTAAAAAAAAAGCTTACACTTGTGGGCTTATGAATCACAAACAGTCACAAACCATTGCAACAATAAACGTATCCCAGCTGAGTTTATGACTTTTTTATGCCCTGAGGAACAGACCTGCATACTACTGCTCTACACTCCAGTTCAGTAGGTGGAGGTAATGCACATATAAGCTGGTTTGCCAACCACCATTAAAACTCAAAGAAGAAGAAAAAGAAGATGTTCAAAATTTATTTATTAGGATAAACCCCTTGAGATGTATCATCTCATTTTCAAGGGGGTCCCAACATCTATCACAGTCAATACAAGTCGACTAAGAAGTGACAAAATACCTCCGTGGTGAGTATGGTGTGAGTATCACAAGACTTTGTGAGATTTGCGCAAGATTCCAACATGGCGGCGCACATCTGAATGTAAATACCAGATAACTTTACTCCGCCAATTCATTTAAAACCTGATTTAAAAACTAACATTATCTTTATACCCCACTAATCCACTAATCACTTTGAGTGGCAAGAACACTGGATGAGGAGAGGCTGGAGGACCTGGAGGACTACTTCGACGCGTGCTTTCAGTGGTTGGTCATGGGGAAGACAAACAACACGGTGACTCCCTCCTCTAAGAGAGGCCGCCCCGAGGAGTCCCCTGGAGCCACCTCATCGCCCAGCAGCGACGTCACCGGTATCCTGCTATCAATAGACCAGAAGCTAAGCAGCTTTGACGCTCGACTCTCTTTAGGGGAAGTCCTCCACAAAGAGTTTCAGGCGCTGTGGGAGTCTCTGGAGTTCAGCCAGCAACAGGTGGTCTCCCTCGCTGCGGAGAATGAAGTCCTCAGAGAGTCGGTAAAATCCGTCACTGAGGGAATGACCTGACTCTTCGGGGAAAATAAAAATATGAAAGAAACCATCCTGGATCTTCAAGCGCGCAGCATGAGGGACAATTTGGTTTTCTCTGGGATCCCAGAGCAAAAGCAGTCATGTGAGGTAAAATAATCTCTTTTTCATCACACTAGAAAAAGAATGCTCATGCCGCTTCCCAAGAAGAGCATATACTGAGTGACTTGAATTAAGTGAAAAAAAGACTCAGTTCCAGCTGCAAGAGACTACGCTTGGAGAACTTTGAACATAGCAATAAATCTAGCAGATTCTTAGCTAACCAGCTAAAAAAAAACATCAATTTCCTCCATAAAGGACGCAGCTGGAGAAATAACCCATTTCCCTGACGAAATAAATAATACTTTTAGAGACTTCTATAAAAATTTATATTCATCACAGATAGATCCACCTGGCTCTGCCACAGAGGAATTTCTTAACACTCTAGATTTACCAAAATGAAATAATGATCAGATCATGGCTATGGATTCACCTGTTACAATGGCTGAACTCCATGAAGCCCTCCAACATATGCCAA
>JBBPCS010002736.1:0-13145 GCA_037974645.1 Hollardia meadi
TAATTATTTTTGATAATTATTAATTATTTCCGATAGCCAAATTTAATCTATTAGTTGTCACCTTGTGTCCCAACAGTTCAATTGTAGTAATTATTTTATTTCAAGATGAATGTGATCATTACTTCAGGAACACCAAGGATACACAGGGACATTGTTGAAAATTCTCTGTATGAAGGACAAACCTTTTTTAGGGTCCTATGTGTAAAAGGATGTGTAAACTGTTTCCCATATCAACTTTATAAGATGATGATATGTCAATGTTGTGTTTACACCTTGTTGGACAAAAAAAATGTAATGCAGCTTTAAAATTGAGATGATTAGTAAGTACTATGGCATTTTTATTTTATGTGTATTTTTAACTTTGTAGTTTTCAACCAAAAGATTTAATATCAGTTTTTGTTCCCTCTTGATAATCTTTCTTCATCTTTATACATTAGATAGAGATCCCTCAGATAGGACAAAGTCATATTCTATTACAGTGGAGGGATAATAACCTTCAATAGTCAGAATGGCTGTTTGTTTCTTTCTGTTGTTTGTGTTTTTTCTTCCTTTGTACCATTCTCTTTTACAGCTATAATTATATACACAAGTTAAATTATACAGAGAATTTTTTTTGAGTGATAGCCAGCCTTTACATTTTAAATTGACCTTAGAGTAGTTTTAATTGTTACTGTTGAGGAATGGTTCTCCTTTTTAGAATTCATTGTCTAATGCACGAGAGATTTACAGGTAACAATGCATGTGATGCTTCAGACAAATGAATCAACATGCATTTGAACAACTTCAATGAATTCTATTAGGCCATGGTTTGTTTAGCTGAGTTTTTTTTTTTTTTTTTGGTGAAACAAAAAAAAATCTTGAACCTGGATAGAAAAAGCAACAGTAGCCATAGGTGTCACCAAATGAACTTGTACTGAAATTGTACTGTATGTCTTTTGAAAGATGTCTTTTGTTTGGATGTGCATCTCCCTTGATGCAATAAAAATATTCTAGAAATGAGGACCAAATCTCTCTCTCTCTGTTTCTCTGATGGTTGTGTAGCCGGTGTGATGATATCAACAGCAAATATCTCATTGCCACAAGCCCGGTAGCTCAGTGTGACCTATATGCTTTATCTACATGACTACACAAGTCTCATACTACACAATGCCTTTTACTCACCTCTCACCTCTCTCAATCTATTTCCCTTTGTCTGTCTGTCTGTCTCTATCTTTCTCTCCTGTAAAGGGGTCGGGGCATGAAACGAAAAGATTACTCAAACAGGAAGAAGTCATATTCAATTACAGCATGGGGATATTGGCTGTACAGTAAATTGAACAATTATGTGGCCGGGGCTACAGTGGCAGATGTGCACGGGGCCCTATTTTAGTGGAGTGTGCTGTCAGCAGTGCCGGGTCATTCCATTACAGCTGCAGAATGGGAGGGAGGCCATCACAGCATACTTAATAAACTACATACACACAAATGGACACAGACCCCACAAGAGCTGAAAGACATTGATTTAAAAAAAAAAGAAAAAGCAGCATTTATCTAACCATCTCTACTAAACACACGTTCAATACATTATGTTCCCCATAATTAATGTACAACCCTTTTAAAATAAATCAAAAGATTTATTAATAAAGGAAGAGAATACACTGATTACAAAGAACACATTAGTGTAATGGTTTCAGTTTTTAGTGTGTTATTTCTTGTGGTATGGTTTTGCATTTCCTGTTTTATTTCTGTAGTCGTTCTTATTCGCCATCTTGCACGCCGTCCCAAAGCTCTTATTTCTGCTCCGAGGAGCGAGAAGCGATCTCTGAGGAGCCATGAGCGAGGATACATGAGTGCAGCCTTTCATGGAAGTCTTTTACTGACCGGCAAGCCCCCTTAATGCATATCAGCTATTGATTGGACACAGCAGCTGATCGGAGTGATTAGATACATCACAACAACAGTGGAGTTTCATGATGGAGTGACAACAGTTAACAGATTAATTACTGTCAAGTTTTATTATGGGTCTGGATGATAAAAGGAGCACAAACAACTTACTTAATTTATTTCCCCCATTAACTTTTATTATGGAGTTAAAGTCAGAGAGAGTAGGGGAGTCATTTCAATTCAATTTTTCAATCAGTCAATAATTTATCCTCATTTCTATTCAGTCACATGTGAGATTGATAATTCCTGAGCGTTGGGTTTGATATGTTACATCATTTAAATTTTACCCGAAACATTTAGCCAAATAAATAATTTTTACTATTAAAATGTCATCATAATCATATTCTGGATGATTAAATAATGAATTTGCAGTCAGTATATCAATAAATACAGACACAAATAACAGATGAATATTATGAAGTCAATCTGACAGTAGAAATGGTCCCTGTGCCTCTGAGCAGGACTCAGTATAAATACAGACTGCAGTTTATTGTTCATGTGCAGCTGTTAAATAGGTAACAGAGAGAAAACACTGCTGCTCTGCACTGAGAACTGTCGTTATTAGACCGTGTGCGTCAGGAGACGCATAGGTCAAAGTCACAAAATAGAAATCTTGCCAGAACATTTTGAGTTGAATGCCTTTTTTCTATTGTAATCATTAAAAAGTAAATTATACATTGATGAGTATTACATTCTCCCAAGTTAGAAAACTTGGCTAAACTGTAGTTGTTCCACAATGAAGAAAAGCTATTTCTGTGACAGTCAAAAGTCAGTCACATTTAAACACATCGCAATCAATTAAACGATCCTCACTTGTCATCGACATGTTTTCACCCCTTTGATTCTTATTTTCACATTGTCTCATTGGTGTTCACCCCCCGTCAGCCTTCCTGAGCCTCCTGTTCTCACCTAATGTCTCACTGTGGCCCACTGCCAATGAATTTATGAGCACACATGGAGGAAACAAAGAAGAGACAGAGGGTGGGACTAAGACAGAGACATGCAAAACAAAATAGGACCTATGGTGGTGTAGATGAATAGGTTCACTTTAATGTGCCTAAATTACCTTGTAACTAGTATTGGGACTGGGATTAGCAGGAATTGTTCCACCACAGAGGAAGTGAAAATAAAGTGAAATCCATGGGGGCAGCATCGACTGACAGCTTCACAGAAAGTAATAGTGGCAGTCACCAACTCCAAATAACACTCATACACTATATTCTGCATGAGGAAAATTAATTTTAGGTAAATGTAATGCTGCCTTGATTCTGTTTTTCTTAACCATATCAGACAGAATGTTTGCATTGATCAAATCCCAGTAATTTTTTATGTAACATGTATCTGATACAAAAGATCGAAGAAATTTGAACTCCAAAAAGTAATCAGTATTGTGAACCAGTCGACCTACACATTTAAGTTATCATATCTAAGAGAAATATGAACCATGGACTGATCAGTCGCTCTGATCCACATGACAAAAAATCTTGTAGCAACTAAAACAACAACTGCTACTGGCGTATTCAAGCTTTCTTCGCATACTTTTCTTAACTTGGGCCATGTTTGCAGCCTGCTTCTCAGTTAAAATCCAGTGTAACTTATACAATATCATGCAGTATAATTTCTAAATCTCTGTGTAACTTGGGGACAGATTTTTCTTGTCTATATCAAACATCTGTCACCATATTTTGCATTTAATGATACAAGACCATGAAGCACGGTGCTAACTAAAGACTTAATAATCATTTAATGAGCAGATTTTTGCGGGGTTGAGTCTTACAATTTGTTTAACTTTCCAAAATTGATAATCCAACAATCGAGTCTACCTTAAAATGATTATGTCTGAAGAACCACTCAGAGGACAATCTCAGTTCAAGGTCCATTAAGTAGCTGTTCTGGTGCTTTCAATCATGCCGTCACAATCTTTATAGGCAGATGTTGTTCGCTGACTTGTCATGGAATTGTAGATCAATACAATACAATCAATTGTAGATTCAAATTCCCAAACGAAACTTATGGCAATGTTGTTTTTACCTCACCAATTAACCAATCTAAATGCTGAACTTCTCTTAGTAATTTCTGCAGTTTCACTCCCAATATATGATAATGTTATGTGCTAAAATATTGCATTTCCATATAAAATGGAACTGCACTTCTTTTGCTGAACTGACTTGTTGCTGCAGAATATTTTATGTTGACTATTTTACCACTCCACCACCACCAAACACGATTTCTTGATGAGGTATTCAAAAGTCAAACAGTTACATTTGTTCTTCATTCACTCAGTTACCCATCTGATGACATCCACGGATCACATCCACTCAAACCTTCTCTCCTTACACCTGCCTTGGGTTCTCTGTCTTTAATTTTTCTCATTTCATGCATCTTAATATGCTGCCTGGTTTTCATATCTCTTCATAGAAGCTCCATTTTCCAGACCTTTGTCATATTTATCAGTTCATCTCCATTTTTTATCCCCATCCCCTCCCTCCCACCCTCCAAGCCGAAACACATTTCTGCATTTCATTTCCATCCATCTCTCTGGTGTTCCCATCACTGCTGAATTATGTCTCCCATCAAGGAAAACAACGCGAGTCAAAATGCCTCACACAGACTGAAAAGTAAATCGGCTCCGCTTTTGCAAACGAGATGCCTGGAGGCGCAAAGCAGGCCAACACACTGAAGAGTACATTATGGGACATTACTGTCACAACTGATGTCTCTTCACACTTAAAAAGAAAATCCCTGAGCTATACTGATAAGCAGGGGGGTTTTCAGTGCATGAAAAGAAGAAATGGCAAAGCAGACAAGCTTAACTTTCAATAAATTCTGGGTATTCATCTCATGGAAAAGTTTTAAAAGCCTTTATTGTAGCACCTAATGGCTTTCCATGAGGCACCACTAAAATTAAAGATTTTTTTTAATATTTTATCCATCTCCTTTTAATATATTGATTCCTAAATCTCCAAAAGCAAAGGCAGCAAGAGATTGCTTTGATTTTATGAGCTGGTACCATTGTCCTTGAATGCTTGCAACTCTGGGCAATACAATCTCTTCTGTTTGTTACTTTATTCATTCTGCTATACTTTTCTTGTGCTTATAAATTAAGATTTTTAGTATCTGCAAACTCAAGCCAAACTGAAACTGGGAAAAATGTACAATAACTTTCTATGTTGTGTAGTCTGTGTGTCTGTGTGGCCTTGATGATTAGGATAGAGACTCTAAACAATTACAAGTCTGTACTGTAAAAACTACATGGTAGGAAAGTTGGCTGCGCTATACCAAGGTTCCATGCAGCTAAATATGTCCCATTTCTCTACACCATGTTAGGGGCGAGCGATATAACAAAATTTGATTTTGATCAATACAAAGTTGCACAGGAGCCAGAATCACCGGTTCATTTACTTGTATTCATTTGGCAGACATTTTTGTATAAAGCAACATACGAATGAGGTGCCATCCAAGTTACAGTAAATCAAACAGAAGCCTTCAAAAATACTTGCATCAACACTCAGTTCCACTAAGGTGAGCATTAGTGATTTATCAATAGCAACTTAATGCTAGTAGCCTCAGATAGCCAGTGGATAGCAATGAAAAGTGGAGTGACATGACTGGTTAAAGACTGTTTTTTTTAGACTATCTGCAGATGTTTGACTGTGCATGGTGGCAGCCCTGCCAGGAGGCTATTACAGGTGAGAAATAACCACCTGTATGAAGAGTTGTGCAGCGTACTCAGTCAAAACCTGATCTTTCTTATGTTATGTAGGGTGAAGTGGCATGAGTGACAGATGCAACATGTGCTGTGAAAGTTAGGTGGTCATGAATCAAGATGCCAACAAACTCGGCTTTGTTGGAGAGACTGGGGCAGAGCTGAGCTGGATACCAATGTTGTACTGAGCAGAGTGACTGACTGGGATCACCAGGAGTTCAGTCTCAAAGAACTCAAGGTGAAGTTGAAGGTGACGTCCCATCATCCATATTGAGATATTACTGAGGCAGTAAGGGTGTCTTACTGATAGACAGAGTATCAGCATTGCAACAAAAACCTTGTGAAGTAATACTGAACTGAACTTGTGAAAATCACAAGCGACTACTGTAATATTGTGCCATTGGCATGCACTTTAATGACTTATCAGCCAGCCCAGTCTCATTCCCAGGTCGTCAAATACGGCTGTTTTTTCACATCCTTCTGCATCTCATCCAGACACAGAAGGTACATTTTAGCATCTGTATGAGACTCTAAGCTGTCTTCAATGTAAATCAATCCACATCAGTATATGATGATCTGATCAACTGCATAACACAATGTAGTTTACAAAGCAAGTGTCCCAAGTCCCAAGAGTGGAGGTCGGGGTGGAGTGGCCAATTCTTTTTATTTTGTATCGGTCATATTGCTGCTACCATGGATAGTCAAAACTAAAATTGGTATTGGTTATATCAATACATCAGGTATAAATCCACCCATCCCCTTCTTATTGATAATGCTATGTGACGAGCTGTTGGAGCATTTCCAACACTTGAATAGAAAGAAAATTATTAGTGCTAACAATGAGACACTGGGGCAATTGCTGAAACTGCTAAATGCACAGTCTTTTTACTTGTGATTTTCTCAGTTTAATTAGATTGGGCTTTCTGGCATATCTGAATCATTTTGCTTTTGGATGCAGGTAGAACTTGATTTCAATGCTGTTAGTGCATTTTATTCTGAAACAACTTTGCAACTGCATTTTCAATGTATGAAATGTTTGTGTTGGGCTGATGTACTGAGCAGCACAGTTCCCTGATCTCGTTTGACCAGAAATGAAGTTATAGGCTTTAAAATAGAGGTGTTTTGCTTTTCCTTGTTGCCCAATATGAAAGGAGATTCATAATGATATCATTTCATGCAAATGAAAAAGATAAACCACCATCTACTTCATATAGTTTGCAAGTTTATTATCTCAGAACTTTCTCAGCCATGGGTTCAGGCAACACGTTCTCATCCCAAGTGGTAAGATACCAATGATTTGTCATGCGCCTCTTGCATCTTATCCAGACGCACAAGGTACCCTTTGGTGTCGCTTCCCTTTAGAGTCTCTGGGCAATGCACAAAGGCTTGTGCCCCACACACCTTATCCTGACGCACAAGGTCTAGGTTACTTTGATTAAGTTTAGGTAAAAATCCCACCAAGTTAGGTTTAGGAAAGGAGTGGTGACATTTGGTTTCATACAGGAGGCCAACTCCCATCTCCTGCGTGAAGATCATGTGTGTGACCCTCCACTCAACCCCTGACCTCCACCACTCTTGGTACTTTCTCACTTTGTAAACTATGTTGCATCATGTCATCTGTTCAAGTTGTTTGATACTGACACGGACGGCTTTACATTGCAGGTACATTAAACGCTTGTGCGCCTCTGCCTGATGTCAAAGGGTACCTTGTGCATCTGGATGTGACGCATGTGGGCCATAGGACCATACTAAATCAGACGAGCTGGGTATGAGAGTGGGCTGGTTCAGGACCCAGAGTGAGGGCGGTGATGCAGAAAGAAGACATTAGTTTGAAATAGGTCTGTTTCTACAGATATAACAAAACTATTGTAATATTCAAATTCCCATTACCAATTCATGACAACACTAGAAAGGCAAAAACACCATCATTACTAACACACCATGTAAGCAATAAAGCTGAATCTCCTCAGCTGCTTGCTTATTGCATACCATATGTGATGACAATATAATGAAGTGTAATGATTTTACAGAGGTCTGAAAAGAGACTGAGATCTAGATGGTTACAAACTTTTGCCAGTTGGGTATCCAAGTGAGTGTGCCAAAAAGGCTTTGTCTCTCTGGAACTGTGCAAGAAATTGAAAACTACAGTTGACAAAGAACTCAACTGTTCCGTTCAAATGGTGGTTGTTACAGTCCTGTAGACACCTGACTAGTGTGTCCAGCTGAATGACAGCCCTTTTTTTAGGTTCTTCATGACCGCAGAGCCAGTTTACCTGATATATACACTTGATGAATATTACCCTCTGAGTCCTTGATCGAGGCCAAGGACTACTTGAGAGGTGTGGAAATATTATGATGGCTGTGAGGGCATCAAATCAATGAGTTTTTTCCCAGAGAGCGAGTCAGTTTGATCCTGCATTAGACGCGCAACCACTGACGCAATCACAGAGAGTACTCATATAATGCATCACCCCTCACACCTCGCACGGACAGCTCAATTGGTTCCTTCCATTCAGTTAATCAACAAGCACACACACACAAACACAGGACTGTGTGCACACACATACACAGATATGGACATTTATGTGATGACAGCAGCAGTTTAGAAGTAACAAGGTTGATGAAGTGCAGCTTTCTTTGTCCTCAGTGTCCTCTGAATGTGGTGAAGTTCATCATCAGATCCAAGCAGAACAGTTGTTCTTGCATTTCATAGCTGTTCATTCATTGTGATAGTTTTACTGACTGGTGCACTGACTATAGAAACAAAGGCAATGGATATAATCAGTTTTGAGGTAACACGCTACAAAGTAATGATATGTTTGATTGTTTTCATAGGGGCTATGTTGTGCCTATAGGTAATATGCCTCTGCCCACTTTGCTGACAGATTGTAAGAAGCCAAAGGGTTCCAAAGGTGTCACCTGCCAAGTAGGCTAGGTTTGGGCAATTGAATGAATATATCAGCTGACCACATAATCTACAATGTAGATTGTTTTGTTTGTTTGTTTGTTTTTATGACATTTTTGAGCTCATTATGTATTTAGACTATATACAAAGACAGCGATTGCCACTCAAACACATCTTGCAGCTGAAACTAAATCGCAAAGGGTTTTTCATTTTTGGTAATGCAAAAGTACTCTAACGAGTTACTTTTCTCAGTAGGTAATGCAGTAACAAGTTCCTTTCTTAAAGGCTGTAATCTTGCAATGTAACAAGTTACTTTTATAAGTAGTGTGACAATGGGTATAACTGACACATACTTTAAACTACCAGGCCAAAACTATCTAGACACCCAAATATTACACCCATATGTAATAGTCGATCATGTCACTCCAAAATCATGTGCATTACCTCCACTCTTCTGCTTTCAGGCTTTCCACTACATGTTTGAACCATTGATGAGGTCTAACACTGATAGTATCAGAAAGCCTGGCTCGCGGTCAGTTTTATGATTTAGTTTAAAGAATATGCAGGCAACTCCAGATATAGTGCATTTTATGGAAACAAAGATCTATGTAAACAAACATATTTTATTTTATCAACCCACGCAAGGCTCCAAGTACATGGACATCATGACATCAGAGTACAGCTCAATGAAGATTAAGTGGGTTTTGAGGAGATGGTATTTCCTGATTTCCTGAGATGCTGTATAGATCCTTGTAAGGTTGGAGTGAGAGGTCAGGGGTTATGCTTAGCTACAGAACACAGCCTCAGTGCTACAGGCATTTATTTCAGCAGAATAAACTGAGTCATCTAGTGGTAGGATTGAAATATATTTTCCTTCTTAAACTGGAGCAAAAAGCATAAAGCATCACTATAAAACAAAGTTAGTAAATTATTGAGTTGGAGGTGGAGGTATCTGTAGAACATTTTTGCAAGGTTAAATGTATCAAGAATAGGAAACCTCTCTACAAAAAGCATTTGTCTTTCACTGAAGTTTCAAACAGTAGCTGTAACAGTTAAGTTGGAACATTCAACAAAACTGTTATGTGAAAAAGTCAAGACAAAACGTGGAAACTTTTGAGAGATGCAACAATGCGGAACATGTTCAGGTTTTTTTTTTGTTTTTTGGTTTTTTTTTTATAGCTGCCATATCTAAAAAAGAAAAAATACAGGGATTTACGTCATCAGTGGAACAGTGAATCGTGACCCTCTTGTTAAAAATGGTATTACTGTCTTCTTAATCCAGTCTCCTTCGAAAAATGTGGCATCCTGCAGCAAAACAAAGCTTTTATTGCACCATCTCATTGTCAATCTCTGTTAGGCATCAGCAACAGCTTTTCCGCTTTCTGTCAGTGGCGAGAACAGTACAAGGGTTTGTTGTCTAAATATAAAGGATTTTAAAGGCACAGTCCAATGTTTTGGGAAATGTTCTTGTTTATCCTCTCACCCAGAATCAAAGCCCTTCTGCATTTGTCTTATTAACATGTTATAGCCTCTTTCTTTTACAAATTGATACATTGAAAAGCTGAACATTGTGGTTTTTAGCAGGATTTTTGATGGAAAGTTGCCAGGTCTGAAGTCTGTCCTAACTTCACAAAACACAGCAAAATCTTTGATGGACTGGTGACTAGCTTGCCAGCTAATACAATGTGGCAGTTTCCCACATCAGTATTTGAGCTATGTCTGTACTGGACACGGCAATATTTTTGTCACCTGACTCCACAATATTCATCTTTCCAAATATTCCTCCATCCACAAAGCTGACACGTGGTACAATAATTTAATGGCAAATATTTTGGTCAAGCCTTGGCCAATGCCATAGTTATTCCATGTGTTCTTATTCAGTGCTTTTTTCTTCAAATCCAATGAAAAGACCAAAATCAACAATGCATTCGTCTGTCTGATTTCCCTACCCTGTTTGTGGCATTTAGCTCCAAGCAAATTGGACAAAGAAAAAAACGTTCACATAGATTAGTTTTATTTTTACAAAAAGCTTGATTATTTCCTAAAACTGCTGGGTAATGCAGTTTTTAAGCAAAAGTCACTGAAACACAAGTAAATAGAAGTATTGAAGTCATTAATCTGAGGTGAGTATGGATGGGGTGATAACAAGAAAATCGGCGAGGAGATGAAGAACATAAGGGAGTTCGTAGTTGTTAAGTAAAGACTTAGGGGACAACTTAGGGCCCTCTGAAAGGGAGTCAAAAATCTCAGGAGTGCCTTGGCAGCCTGCAGTAAGGCATATGGCAAAATAATAGGCTCCCGCACCAACAAACTCAGAAAAAAGTTTGCCTGGTAACACTTTAAAAGATCTACTGATGTCTGCTTTAGAAAGCCAAGATCCATAGCTGCCAAACAGATGAGGGTGATGGTGTGGCCAGCGTGGTCAATATCCAAATATGTATGAAAATCCTTTTTTTTAAATCTAAAAATACCATTAAAAAGAAGGAAAGTCTTCTAGACACTGACATGTACTTCAAAACATGTTAGTATGCTTTCATGTTCCTTGTCTAATTTGTGACTTGAATGCTCTAACGTTGGAATTTCAATTTTCAGATGTGAAGAGAGAAGGACAACACCACTTACTCAGGCTAATAAAATTGCTTTCCCTTGTGAGTGAAATGACTGTACAACATATCATCAATTTCCATCTTCATTTACCCGCTTCAAGGCTCAAGCACAAAGGCCTGAAAGCTCTCTGATGGCGTCTGGTGTTGAATGGTAAAACAGCTTGACAAGGAGCAGGCAAATTAGGTTCGCCTCTCCCGTCGGTAGCAAGCCTTGACATTGTGCAGGTCTGAAAATTAATTTCCAGTCAAGTGTGTGTGTGTGTATCAATGGTATAAGAAAGGGGCCAGGGGATTGTTAATACCAACATGTGGCACACTGGCAAAAGGCACACTGATATTTCAATTGTTCAGCATCCAGGGAGGAAGAGCCAATCAATTTGACCTCCGAGTGTCACAGTCAACCATTTGCAAAAGACGGCCTCTTAAAACTATATGGCAAAGCACTTGTAATTATGTGGAATGGGGAACATATATCACAGTAAGGGTTGTATAGTATATTATAGGGTTTATATCGCATATCTTAAGAAAAGCGAATGAAGCTTAAATTAGGTTAATGTGAGCAGTTAAACTTTGGAATTCAGCCTCATAATGACTTCACATAATTAAAGTCATATTCATGTAATAATAATTTTGATTAATCTGATTACAATGTCCTTTGATTACACCATAACTTCATATCAGTAATATATGATGGTATTTACTATGACCAATAAATTCTGTGCACGAGAGCTTGTACGAGACAATTGTGTATACTAGAATATGAATTAGCAATTTGTATAATTAGCTTTAAATACTGATTTGTTCAGATGTGCTGAAGTCGATTCCTCACAATGACCTATAGAAGATCGTTTTAATTTTTCGTGCAAACAAGTCATTTGTTCCACAGTTAGAACCCCACAATGTGCATTGTTATCAGTTATCAGTCAAAACATCAGCTTTGGACAATACTTAGGTCTTCTACAGTGCATGACTGTAATGCTTGGTGATTGGTTATTATTTGACATGTAGCATTGTGGCATAACAGATGTGCAGAGTGGAAGGTGCCACTGGTTGATGATTTGTCCTCCCCACCATTCATTTAATAGTCATTCATTTTAATTGTTTTAGCCTTTTTAAAGAATTTAAAAAACTAAATCAAAATGATACCCATCAGCCTCAGCTGTCATTGCTATGGAGAAGAAGACAGTAAGACTTGGAGTCAGCATGCTTCACTGTTGCAATAACAAAGCTGCTAAATGTCAAGCTCAGTGACTGGATGTTTCTCACTGGAATGCTTCATGACTCATTGATGTCATAGTATTTTGCTGTAGCACCCAATACATTTCACCGTGAATAAAATTTTTACATTTGCCAAAACAATGAGGTGAAAGCACAGTTTGTGTTCTTTTAAAAGTTTTTATTTTATTAAATTGCCATATTAGAATTTCATGTGTAAAAAAAATGTTGTATGAGGCAGACAAACATCACAGATTAATTGTGAACCCTGCAGATGTAGGGAAGTGCAGGCACAAGGTGACCGTGTGAATCCTTGTGTTATGTGTCTCTTTGTCTCTCTCTCTGACTGTACTCAGATAACTCTTGTCAGTATTTTGCCTGGTTTTAATCTGCCATTCTGATCAGGCAGAGGGCAGAACAGCCACGGCCCGCTGAGGTCCTGATTGAAGTTTGTCAGACCCCTGGAGGACGCGATTAGAAAAAAGCTAATTAAGACAGACAAAAGTTTAGGAAAGTGTGGAGAAGTCACCAGAGGGGCGATAACGTCTATAATAGAAAAGAATGTATCAGTGAAGGATTTTTTATGCAAGATTCATAACTAAACTAGTTTTTAGTAACATGAAAACACACTGAATTTAAATTAACTTTGTGCTTTCTGTTAAATGACTCTAGAAACCAAAGAAAATACCAGTGACAAAGTTAATTTCATTCCAAGTCGTACTGTCTACAAAACTTTTTTCTTCTCAATAAGACCCACATCGGGTGGGGGGGGGGGGGGGGGGGGGGGGGG
>JBBPCS010002737.1:0-13140 GCA_037974645.1 Hollardia meadi
TGTGTGTGTGTGTGTGTGTGTGTGTGTGTGTGTGTGTGTGTGTGTGTGTGTGTGTGTGTGTGTGTGTGAGAGAGTTTTACCTATGAAAGGTGCTATACTATTGCACTATAGAGCTAAGGTGCTATTGAACCTGTAGTAAGTAGAATAAAGCCTGGATCCAAGCAATGAAATAAAAGTAAAATCGTCATGACCTGTCATCCACTATTTTCTTCATAACATAACAGACATAATTTCAACCTGACATGTTTCATCACAGCAAGAAGGTCATGTCTTCTGATATTCTTGATAGTACATATGGTTTTCTACTTTGGACTGCATTCCTATCGTATGATAGCTACTTGACCCAATCCACATTCCACATCATCATCTGAAGAAAGTGGAAATAACAAAATGTAAAGTAGAAAACAGCAGTCTTTTCAGCCAGTAGTGTGGCTGTATGGATGGCAATGTATGTCCAGACTGAAATATCTGCTGTTTGATGAATTCCCATGAAATTATGCACTTACGGTATAATCATGGTCTCCCTTTGGCGACTTCTCCTCCAGCACCACCAGCAGATTGACATATTGTTGTTTTGAGTAAATTAGCTCAACAACTATTGTATTTGTCATGAAATTTGGCACAAACACAGGATGGATTGCAATAATTCTGAAAAATACTGAGCTGATGTAGCTTTGCCCCTCTCTAAAAAAAAGAGGTCCAAATCAATGCAACAGAACCAGAGATATTTATTTTACTTTAAAGATTAGTCTTTCTTGTCAAAACCCGGTGCCTACATTACCCACAATGCAACCCGACTGCCAACAGTTTGGTCAGAGATTCTGGTGTGTTATGCTTAGATTTGCGGGGCTAATGTAACTGTGAGCCTCTAGTCTTGAGCAGTGGAGAGGAGAGGGCTGCACTCGTATGTTCACTTCTTTCAAAACTTCGAACACATTTCTTTGATTTTCAAACCTGTAGTTTTTGACTCCAACCAGCGCTGACTCAAGTTATATCAGCTGAGGCAATACATCAAACTTCAGACAGCTCCCTCTGTAGCCACAAAAGACTCCTCTATAGCCCCAGCATGTGTTCAGTGCTTATTTAAAAATGCTAGCATGCTAACATGCTAAACTAAGATGATGAATTTTATAGTGAGCATCAGCATGTTAGACCTGTCATCCTGAGCATCTTAGTATGCTGATGCATTTAGCTAAAAGCACCACTGTGGCTACATAGAGTCTCACAGAGCTGCTAGCATGGCTGTCAACTCTTTAGGCATTAGGTATACAGTACATGTGGGAAATGTATGTACTCTGTATTCTGATATGTTGTTTTACCATAATAATAATAATAATAATAATAATAATAATAATAATAATAATAATAATAATAATAATAATAATAATAATAAAGGTTCACTTTTTAATGAAAAAGAGACAAGGAAGATCCTGGAAAGGGGTTCAGTGATAAGGAGGAATGACAGCAAATAAAGGAGTGAGAATGAGGAGAGAGGGTGGATGATGTAACAGATTGACTTTGGCTAAGAGAGGATCAAAGATACTGATGATAGAGAGAGAGAGAGAGATGGGGGGGGGGGTGATGTAGGCAGCCAGAATATTGCATAACAATCTGTCAGACCTGAGAGAAGAAGGGATGGAAGGAGGGAACAGAAGAGGGATTGATGGGAGGATAAATGGAGGAGAGGACAGAGAACACCCCCCGACTCCTCCTCTACATGAACCTGATGAAGATGACGGACTAACAGCCACGCCCTCTGGTTTGAGTCATCAGTAGCTGCTGCAGAAACAGAGATCAGTCACAACTGCAATCATAATCAGTCCAGAGGGTTGATTTGAATTTTTAAGACCTAATGTAAAGTTTTTACATCTTTAGCAAATTGAAATAACAATCAATGTTGTTAATATATTTTTAATTAACAGGAAATATTCCTTCATGTTTTTGAACACTAAAACTGAAAATCAACTGATGAACTTCCTCCGCTCTCATAACAACCGTGTTCCCAGCCGCAACAACCGGCTGTTTCCAGCATTAACCCACTGTACGCTACTAGCTGGTGAACAAAATTGAGCAACTCTGTTGAAACAGGTTGGTTGGCTTGGATCCAAGACCTTCTAAATAAGGAGCAGAGTACAGTGGCTGACAAGGGCAACGTATCATTATAAACTGTTGATTACACAATGTGATGGCTATAGACCAATGACACATCTGCATTTAAAATGGTTCCAGATAAACTAAGCAGTTCTGTCTGCCACCGGGCACCAAATCTCCTGGGAAAATGAAGGTTGACTGGTGATGCAGCATTTAGGAAATGTGCTGCAAATGCAACACAACAAAAAACAGACACAACCTGAAAATATCACAAAACACCACATTGCAGAAAAACGGTGCAAGTACACAAAAAGAGCATGGAAGTGGTGCAGAGGACACTAGTGCAGAACACGGCTCGGACACGCTTGTCGTTGATACAGCTTGTGACTCATGAAGTTATTGAAGTTGTGGGCGAAGTGTGTGCGTACAACAGTATCTTTCCGTGCGTGCAAAAGAGTAGAGCAGTGGCATAATCAGTGCACAACAAAGATACAAGAGGACGGACAGATGGACTTCAATAACAAATCAAAGCATCAAATAACTAATTAAAACCAAACTGATCAGAAAAATGAACACTTACACATATGTAGGCCTACATCAGCGTGATAAGAACTACCTAAAATGACAGAAGCCATCTTTGGGAAAAATTTATTTAAGGTGCACTTTGAGTTTTTAGTTGCAGTTTAGGTCCATGTCCTACCTGGTATAATTGAGGGGGAGGAGTTTATGACCTATACTGCAGCCCACCACCAGGGTGCGACCGAGATGTTTTGGCTTCACTTTTTGGGAGCTCTCATGTCGTCCATCTTTATAGAGTCAATGGGTGGGGCAGTGACGAATCCCACGTGACACAGACACAGGAAATAACTTGTCAGTGAACCGTCTTGTTTCCTGAACTGTCTTTGTACACAATACACAAGTAAGCTCATCAGGGCCAGGTGTAACCAATCGAGGCAATCAAAAAAGGTGGAGAAGAAGTCAGGAGGTGTAAAGCAATACATCACACAAGAGGAGATAACTTGTGTCAACCCAACTGGTCAAGGCAGATGGCCGCCCACCATAGAGCCGGGGTCTGCTCCGAGGTTCCTGCCTGCTAAAAGGCAGTTTTTCCTCGCCACTGTTGCCAAGTGCTTGCTCATGGGGGAAATGTTGGGTCTCTGTAAATTAATAATTAATAACTAATAGTAAAGAGTGTGGTCTAGACCTACTCTACATGTTAAGTGTCATGAGATAACTTTGTTGTGAATTGGTGCTATACAAATAAAATTTGATTTGATTTGAACTTACAAAGTAAAACAGGAAGTAACTCAACTCAAACCCCAAACCATGACAGCTGCCTTTCACACTCTAGAAACATGCCCGCTACCTCCAAGCCCCTAAGGAAGAGCGCCAGGCGGCCAAAACTTATATCATATGACACACACTGGCCCAAAAATACTTTTTTCCCCATATGCTTATATTGCAAAAGAGACATCTGTAAAACAGTGGATACACTATTCACTAGTCAGAATTTGCTTCATTCCGTCTTATAACATTTGGAAAGTGTTGAAGAGCCGCATGGTCAAATCATTTTATCCCCATTCAAGTTAGCGAAGGGCTAAACCGGAAGTTAGCCAGCTCGGTCGGTGGAAGCAAGTCAGCCTCATAGCTTGTACTATTTCATAATATCTGTTGCATTATTCTGCCTGTTGTATGCTCGCCCTCCACTAACCTTACCTGCACCTGCAGCTCACCTGCCCCTCACGCCCCTTTAATCAGCTCCCTCTGTATCTAATGTGCTTTTGCCTTACCATCCAGCCCTCCCGCTCTATGCTTGCCTTCTGCCTTCTGCCTTTTGAGTTGGTTTTGCCTGCCTGTTTGGACTGACCACCTGGTACAAACTTTGTTTTGCTCTTTGGACACTGTAAACTTGTTTTAACTCAACCTGCCTGTCTTGGAGTTGTGCTCTAATCCGTGGCACTACCATTACAGGAAGAAGCATTGAGGAAACATAAATGCGATTTAAAATCTGATAGTCAGAGTTCAGATAAGGCTGGAACATTGAGGGAGATTACAGATAAGGTAGAGATGAGAGATTTAAGATGAAGGGTGTACCACTGATGAATCGATTCATAAAGACCAGAGGCATCAATAGGTGCTGACAAATGCTGGATAAGAGATTTGGAGTTAATACTATAGACTGATTTTTATGATTAAAAAAATATAAACAGCTGCTGCATGGAGAAGATGAATGTGTTTGATGTGTGTTTTTGTTTATACTGTTTTTGTGCTTGTGTATGTGATATTTGAGAGATTACAAACAAACCCACCAAATCAAATGGGAGCAATAATCCCAGATAATCCTATAGAAACCTCTGCCTCTCCAACAGCCAGTCAGTCATCTGGCTAGCTAGCTTCATCAGCCTGCAGCTCAGAGAGCCGTACAGTCAGTCAGTCAGGCAACCAGCCACACTGTCCTTCAGTTTGTTCCTTTAACACACTATGAAGCAAAACAAAAGACTTCTGAACGAGATAGAGCTTTTAAAACCATTAGAGTTGAGAAAATGCATCCACAGAATGCCCCATATTCATCTAATTTCACCCATCAAACACTAACTTTTGCTCTATAGTCTATGTGTTGATGTTGAAATTATTATTGTTACAGCAACAAAAGTAGACAAGGCAGGTAAGCTGAGGGAAACTCAAAGGAGCAAAAAGGCCATTTATGGCCCTTTCACACAATTTAAACCACTTCTATTGTAGCAAATTGTGTTATGTGCTCTTTTGTATGTTTGTTTGTCTTTGTTGAGCTTTGTGTTTTGTCTTGTTCTACATGTATTTTATTGTTGAATTTTACATATTTTAAAGACCTATCTAGGGACGGATGTTGCATATTAGCTTAGCTAGGTTATACATCCTATGTGGCTGTCATGATTGAATCTCATTCAGACCTGCTCCTGGTAATTTTCCACTCACCTCACCTCTGCTCCACTCCACCTGTTAACCACGCCCACATAATCAAGACAACTCTACTCACCTGGTCTCTCAGCTGCTCCGGCTCTGCAATCAGTCTGTCCTTATAAACTCCTGCTCCACATTCACTCTCTGCCAGATTGTTCTTAGCCCTCATGCAAGACTCTCCAGCAATTATCCCCGGACTGATCTACCGTTGCCGACTCTGCCTATCCCTGAGAAGAAAGACGAGACTCTTCTTCCTTGTATCGATTACAGAGGGCTGAATGATATGACTGTAAAGAACCGTTATCCTCTTCCGCTCATCTCCTCAGCTTTCGAGTTACTTCAGGGAGCAACTATCTTTACTAAACTTGATCTACGCAACGCCTATCACTTGGTTCGTATTCGGGAGGGTGACGAATGGAAGACTGGATTCAACATCCACACAGGCCATTATGAATGTGAATTTCACGCCGCCTCTGTTTCCTTCCTGGGTTACATTGTGGCACATAACAGCATCCAGATGGATTCAACTAAAGTGGCTGCAGTTCTTTCCTGGCCCATTCCGGATTCCCGCAAGAGGTTGCAACAATTCCTGGGATTTGCTAATTTCTACCAGCGATTCATTTGCAATTATAGCATCATTGCTGCACCTCTCACTGCTCTCACTTCTTCCAAGGTGCCTTTTGTTTGGACCCAACCTGCCAAAGAAGCGTTCCAGGACCTGAATACTCGTTTCACATCTGCCCCCATATTACAAATTCCTGATTCTGAACGACAATTCGTCATGGAGGTGGATGCCTCCAACACAGGAGTAGGGGCTGTCCTATCTCAGCGTGCGACCAGTGATCTTAAGCTTCATCCATGCGCCTTCTTCTCTTGCCGGTTAACACCTGCTGAAAGGAACTATGACATCGGCAACAGAGAACTGTTAGCCGTGATGTTGGCCTTGGAGGAGTGGAGACACTGGTTGGAGGGGACAAAACAACCTTTTCTGGTATGGATGGATCACAAGAATCTGGAGTGTATATACAGTCTGCCAAAAGACTAAATGCACGCCAAGCCAGATGGTCCCTGTTCTTCACTAGATTCAACTTTTCACTGTCTTATCATCCTGTTTCATGCAACATTAAGCCTGATGCTTTGTCTGGACCTGACGTCATCCTTCCTACCTCATGCATCATTGCTTCTTTGACCTGGGGAATTGAGGAAAACGTACGCTCTGCCACCAAGGATCAACCGGGCCCTAGTGCTTGTCCTACGAATCATCTATTTGTTCCTCCTAACTTAAGGTCAGACGTTCTGTTGTGGGCACATACGTCAAAACTATCTTGTCACCCAGGTATCCAGAGAACTCAGGATGTGATCCGCCAGAGATTTTGGTGGGCCACTTTGGAAGAAGACACAAGAGTTTGTAAATGCTTGTATGATCTGTAATCACCATAAACCCTCTCATCAAGCTCCAGTGAGTCATCTACGTCCACTTCCCATCCCTCATCGACCCTGGTCCTACATCTCATTAGATTTTGTTACTGGTCTTCCTCTTTCTAACGGCCATACAACCATTCTTACTGTGGTGGATCGATTCAGTAAAATGGCTCATTTTATTCCTCTGCCAAAACTCCCCTCAGCCAAAGAAACTGCTCCATGGCATTCCTGTCGATGTGGTTTCAGACCGTGGACCTCCAATTCACATCTGTTTTCTGGAAGGAGTTTTGTGACCAACTTGGAGCTATAGTCAGTCTATCTTCTGGATTCCGTCCGATAGCCAAACAGAAAGAAAGCATCAAGAAATGGAGACTACATTATGATGTATGGTATCCCGAAATCCATCTTCATGGGCTCAGCAACTTCTATGGGAAGAATACTCTGCCACAAATCTATCTCCATTTCAATGTGCATACGGATATCACCCCCCCCCCCACCCCTTTTTCCAGCTCTGGAAAAAGAAGTATCTTGTACATCAGGTCTGCAATCAGTCTGTCCATTGTTCTTAGCCCTCATGCAAGACTCTCCAGCGATTATCCCCGGACTGATCTCCCGTTGCAGACTCTGCCTATCCCTGACTCTCCCGCCTCGTCTCTGCCCTGGAAAATCCAACAGCCTTCAGTCCCGGACCACGAAATCTGCCTATACCCTTCCTGGTCTCCGTCTGCCTGTTCCCGTGGCTGTTTGGGTTTCTCCTGCCTCATCGTCACTACATGAGTTTCAAGAACGATTCACCAGTGTGATTGATTACTCCAAAGACTGCTACATCTCTATCGCCTCTGTCATTGCCGGAGTTTCCGTGTTTCTGGATCATCAACTGACTGCTAAGATTAAACGAACTGTAATCAATAAAAGTCATTACCAATCAAATCTGTGGTGTATTGTGCTGCAATTGGGTTCTACCATAACCCGTTACAGTGGCATTTGTTCATTCTATATACTTGTCCCTATGAAAATAAACATTAAATAAGAATATCTCCTGAAATGCAGTGGACATCATCGACTGACGATGACGCCAACATTAAGAGAATTTTAGTGGATATTATTTTTTTTTTTGGTTTGGTCATGTCTGTAACCCAGCGGCACAGGATTTTTAACAGAGAAATAATTTAACATAGACTCAATTTTGGTCAGCTACTTGTTGCTATGTAGCATGTGGTCAACATGTTTCGACTCAAGTCACAAGTAGATATGGATGGATTTCATTAACATAAGCAACCTTTTCAACATCCCACTCACTGGCAGTCTGTGATGTCTCTGTCTAAAACCCTGCATCCCAGCTACAAAATACACTAATTCCAGTCATAGTTTTGATTATATGCTGCAATTATACAGGAAGAACAACATCAAGGGAAATTCCAATATGCATAGTCTCCCTATGATTTCAATTTCACATTGATTGATCCACAATGCACTACACAACAGAAGGAGCTACACTGCTGGAAAGAAAGAAAAAAGTTCCAGATGTTATTTCAAACATAAAAGCTCACAAATGTTCATTTAACTGCCTATTTTTCAAGTATTTAAGTTTAAATTTTGGTCACATTGTGAATGATCGACGTGCATGCCTGTCATTTTTTGTTCTAAACATTACCACAGAATCATTTCTTATACACAAACTCCCAACATAGAGTAGTATCCTGGCCACAGCACCTGCTAACCTCTGGACTTTTCACTTCACCCAGCTTTATGCACTACTTTTTTATGATACCACTGCTGCTAAGCCTTAGTTCAACTGTTGGCTGCTGTATTTGCACTTCGGCTGATTGTTGTTTTATTTTACCGTGGTCCATACTCAGCCGGGCTAAAACAAGCCAGAGTGCATTTATGTAAAGTGCGAGTGCATAATGTAGCTCTTAATGTGGCTCTTTACTGGTAACTGTCTCCCATTAAATAGAAAGTTGCTTAAAACAAGGACTTTTTGTCAGGTCAAGGCATATTTACAGTACAGGGTGGCAAGTTAACGAATGTTTGAGTAAAATATCAGTTTGATGTTAGCTATTGTTTTATTTTGTCAATTTATATATATAAATTTTTGTGTTAGTTTGGAGGATGGATGGATGAATGGATGCATGATTTGGTCTTTTCACCTTTTAATCTGGGCTCCATGGATGTACTTGCTCTCATCTAACATGCTATTTATTGGAAGTCCTGTAATGTCCTTTGCAAATGCAGCTCTACAGCAGCAGCAGCGGCGGCAGCGGCAGCGGCGGCAGCAGCAGCCCTGCTCGTTGCCTGCAGATTCAGGGAAAAAGACTCTTCTTTGCTTCCGGCTCCTGATTGGCTGGCCGGCTGAGAAGGGGGCGTGGTATGTGCCTTAGTCCTGGCACCAGCCTGCTCTGCTATCAGTGAGAGGCGGAGAGATTTTCACCATCACACACTCCGACTGTCTCACACACACTCCGACTGTCTCACACACACACGAACTCTCTCACACACACACTCGGCGAAAGAAACGGGACACGTCTAAACGGTGAGTAGAGGAACCTATTTTACGATTTACATCTGAGTTACGCTGTGTCATCGCGTGACTGACGTTTACTGTGTCCTCGCGCTGCGCCGTTTTCTCGTGCCTTACTAAACGAATGATGACATTCATGTCATATTAACAGCGTTATTTAGGTCTCGCGCCGCAGTGGCATGGTTATGGGCCTATATTTAGCTTTTTATATGGCGGACGGGCAATTTGACATTGTTGTGGACGCTGCTTCCCATCACAAAAAGGAGGCAGAGGAGAGTGGGCGTGTGAGGGGGGTCTATGTCTCTCATGTAGCCTGGGGGTCCGTGGATTCGTGTCTCTTTGTTATGGTGGTGCCGCAGTCGAGATGGTACACCCCTCCTACTGAAAAATCACTAGGCTTTAGTAGTCCAAAAATATTCCTGTAATCTTCCGGCATCAGCTCATATGTGCTCAATACTAACCATTAATGAGTGTGTTGTGGACTCACTGCATCTCATGGTATTTCAGACCCTTAGTATTCCCCTATGGGACTACAGTAGACTGATTTTAGTGCCATTCGTCTACTTGGCTATAATATTGATACAGGATTTTCAGGTGCAGCTCAGAGTAGTCAAGGCCTGGTTATATAAAGGCTTTGTCCTGATGTTACTGGCAGTTTTAGAAAGAGTCTATCATGTTCTATAGGGACTAAGCCTGTCGTTATACAATAATACCCCCCCTCACACACACTACACACAGCTACGTTACACACACACACACACACACACACTGCATCCTGTGTCCATGTGGATTAGTACACATTGTTCCATCTATGCACGTCTTTCTCTCTGTGGCTGTTTCTGGTTTGGGTCTTCAGTCTTAACTCGTATGTAAAATTGAACATGCAGTGTTTGAGGATAATAAATGTGTTGTAAACTCATACCACGGCACACTATAGGGTTACTCTCACGGAGTAGGGACATCTTCATTCTCCCTTACGTTTCCTTTAAAGTAGAAGTAGCTCTGAAGTTTGAGTAAAGATCATAATGTCAGTCTCTGCTTGTTGCAACATGATGTTTAGACCCAACACACATGGCTGCATCATTACATAAAATGTTTTTTGTGCATTGCATCGCCGGACAGTAATTAGGCCTGACTGGTTTGGGATCTTTGGAAAGTTTTTCTTCTTTCATTTTCTGTGGGTCAGGGGACAACGCTTGGTGTTCACTGACCCACTGGTGGCTCCTGCACAGTTGAAGAGGTCAGCCATTTTTCAGACACTGTGCAGGCTTTGTGCCTGTCCAGCTCTGCCTACCTGTTGCCTTGTTACAGCCTGTCCCCTGCTTGTGTCACTCATTTGCCACACTGTATTTAATCAAAACATCCCCTTGAGCTTGGAGTATTTATTTTTGACATAACTACTAGGCCACTAAATTTTGGATAACACATGACATATCTGATTATACTGTATATCAAAGTATTATTTTATTCAGTTTTAATTTCAGAACTATATCAATTAGATGTTTGCTATTGTGTTATTATATCATCTTGATGTTTATTCTGTGTTTATGGATAGTTGGATGGATGTTGGATGGATGGATGGATGGATGGATGATTTGTTCGGTCTTGGACTTTTAACCTTTCAATCTTGGGTCCATGGATGTACATTTTCTCATTTAATATGTTATTCTTTGGATGTACTCTAATCTCCTTTACAAATTCAACAGTAAATCAAGTCCGGGCCTCATATTTACAACAGCACATGGATGCAGCAGCAGCCCTGCTGCAAGCAATTCATTCTTCAACATCAAATATTTATTATTATATTTAACTTTTATACGTTCTTATTTTTGGGGATGTGACAGCAGGTAGCACAGTTGGTTGGCAACTAATGTAAGGGTTGTAGGTTCGAATCCTAGCCACATGTCCAAGTGTCCTGCAAGAGACTGGACTCACTCTAGCTCCCACTGTATGTGTATGGGAAAAAAATTGTAAGTCATTTTGGACAAAAGAAGGGTGATGACTAACTATTATTTCCATTATTGATTAATTTCCCAATTCTATTCTCAATCATTCTAAATAATAATTTAGTCTATAAAACATCTGGAACTAATGAAATTGCTTCAAAAATCACTTATTATTTTTAACACTCTCAATAGTCAACTTACCACATTATCCAAGAAGCAGCAAATATTCACTTTGAAAAGCTTCAAACAGAATGTTTGAACACTTTCTTATTATAATGCTAATCGAGTATAAAGTAGTCACAGGTTAACTTTCTGTTAGTCTAATTGATGATACAGCTCTAGAAAAGAAGTGTATCCTAAATATATTGTATATATTATAATAGTGACAGTAGAGAGTGAGAGGAAATGTGGAGGGAGGTGGCATATAACAATTCCCCACCCAGGTACCATAGATGTCACAGTTAAATGGTCAGACCGCCAATTTGCTTTATTTTTAACTAATCTTTTTTTTAAAAATCCTCACAAAAACATATGTAATGATAATATTATCAGCATTAATTATAACTCAGGCTGCTCTCCAGCTGTCTTAACAGGAGGATGCAGCAGGTATGATTTGGGATTTTGATGATTGTGATTCTGTAATTTATCTTAAAACGTGTCTTTTCCTCATCTTATAGGCTGCAGGAGTGAAATAAACAGTGAATGCCTCTATCTGTTCATCACATCCACATTTTGATGTTTGGGCAGATACCCCTGAAAAAGAACCGATAGAAAACAGTACAGTAAAAAACAGTAAAACAGTGTTTAGAAAACAGCAAACCCAACCCAAAATACTGTAACTATGAGTTTGTCAGTGTTGTGTCCAGAGTTGCTCAGGATGTTGGCCTTGGAGAAAACATTTTCAAGGGATTCAATGATGTGACTAAAGTTTTAAAAACAAAAAACAAAAAAACCCCCACAGGTTTGTCATGA
Source organism: Hollardia meadi (assembly GCA_037974645.1). Classification (NCBI taxonomy): domain Eukaryota; kingdom Metazoa; phylum Chordata; class Actinopteri; order Tetraodontiformes; family Triacanthodidae; genus Hollardia; species Hollardia meadi. Next base: position 11,893 of record JBBPCS010002737.1, read on the forward strand.
CTCAGGATCTTTGGTGGAGATATGGAAAGCCTGGTACTGGTAGACAGCAGACTCATTCTTGTTGCTGGCCATTTTACCTCAACGAAATGACAGTGTGGTTCACAGGGAAGTGAGCACCATGGTGGTGAATGAACTTACTTCACTTATCATTTTAAAGATAAGTAAAGAAAATAGTAATGCTTTAAGGTATTGAAATGCCAGTTTTTTTGTTGTTGTAAATGATGATGAATAGTGCCCAGTTTATAATTACCATATGATTACGTATGAGTCTCTCCCTCTATGTAAAGGAACAGAGGCACACTTGGCCTCACAAGACTCCCAGTCCACGTTTTCCTGAGCTTGCTAACTTTATAATTGAGCATGATGTTGAGGAATAGTTAAACATCACTACCAGTCCACACATAGGACTCGACCCATCCTCTTAACAACATGTTTTGCGTTTTCATGTGGACAGAAATATTTTAAAAAGAGGTATTTTTTTACGTTTTAAAAAATTCCCGCTTTCGTGTGGACTAGGCATATGCGCACACCCTTTGATGATTAAATTGACCTAAATTGACCCTGGCTGACCCTTGCACACTCGTAGATGCAGAAAGTAGAATTTCTGCGAAACATAGAAATGCCTGGCAAGAGACTACTGTCATAAATGGATGGAGCAGCACGTTGGAACAAAGAATTTACATGAATGCAGAGGGACGTCCAATATTATGCAAAAGTAAAAGGCTTTGTTTCCTTTATCACCAACACAACAAGATGACAAGAACTGTCAAGGAAAAATAGCATTGTTTTACAGTACAGTATCAGAATAAGTAAGAAATAATAAAAACAAATGATAGTTTGATTGTGTTTATCATAATGTGTTCATCCTGAATGAAGCAGCGAAGCAGCCTGATGCATATTAAGTCGTTGTGTAGATTGAACTTTCCCTGAGTGGAGAAAGCTTGACCAGGCTTAATTGCGCTTTGTCTCGATGGCAGTAATACTACAATTTACATTAGAGCCCAACCGATATATCGGTTGGCCTATTAAATCGCCCGAAAAGAGCCTTTCACAGACGTATCGGTATCAGCGTTTATGTTTGCCGATATGCGCCGATATGAAAACTTTTATTTTACGGAATAAACAATGCAGAAAAACGCTTTGGCTGTTAGAAATGGTGTCATTATGTAGGTTGTCCAGCAGAGCGCGCTCCGACGGCATTGTTTACAATGCTCTCAGCACTCCCTGGGAAGCACGAGGCATTGGTTG
>JBBPCS010002738.1:0-13140 GCA_037974645.1 Hollardia meadi
TAGATAGATAGATAGATAGATAGATAGATAGATAGATAGATAGATAGATAGATAGATAGATAGATAGATAGATTTTTGATTTCATAATTACATTTTCCAACAATTATGTGAGGCCCACAAGGCAGCAAGAAGTGTTTTCTACCTTAAACTGTCCTGGGTAAAGCTCCTTGGCCAAGGCGAAGAAAGGCTCTGGATGTTTCTGAGAATGAAGATAGGGAAAATGTTACATTTCACTGTAGCAACAGTTAAGACTGGAGTAAACACTGCCTCAAATCACAAGACAGGCTGGTTTTAAGATGACTGTACAAGGATATACTACGCAATTAGTGATAGTGGCCAAGAAGTAGTGGTCCATCTGACTGAAAAATGGCCTGAGGTTTAGAGGGGTTTTGTTCCTGTATTTAGGTAAAGGTCTGTTCAATGACTTTTCAGAACCCTTTCTTAAAAGTGACAACCTAATTTTGGCGTATTCTTCGCATTTGCCATTGGACTAGAGCAAAACAGAAACTTGACTTGACTTCTTGGTTAAACTGTACGAACCTTAAAGTAATCGATCTGGAAGATGGCCTCTGGGTAAGGCAGGTTATATTTCTGCAAGTTTGCATACAGGCCAGTTCCTGGTGAGCGGAAATCAGGGATCCCAGCCGCTGTGGGTGGAGATGATGTTGAGGGTTACAAAAGTAAAAATTAAACAAACAAAATTTTAAAACAATGATTGCTGAAAGGTGTTTGATATTTTTAAATCCCTGGTATTTTTCTCTGGTATTCAAACTAAGATACTCACATGTGGATATTCCTGCTCCAACCATGCAGAGAATGTTTTTACCTGTGCAGATGCAGAGAAACGTCTAACTCAAATCAATAACAACTGCATTATTATAACAGGCTTGTACTGTAGATTAAAGTAAATCAATCCACTATGGTCACAAATACTGGATGAGCTGAGTGGACACAGGCAATGACTCACATTTTCCGCTCTTTATGTATCGTGCCACTCCCTCCAGAGTCAGCTCATCCAGAACCTTGTCTGGTGAGCCGAGGCCCAGGGTGCTGGAGAAGAGGTTACGCAGGAAGTCCACTGGCAGGAACGCAGAGGAGAACCAGACAACGATATATTTCAGAAGAAACAGAATATTATGAATGCAGATAAAGGCACTAACAGAAAAACAGTTAATGAAAGAATACATTAATGTCATTTGTATAACAAGACACATAACGGTAATAATGTAGCAGGTGTGGTATTATTTTCTATTTAATTTTTCTGCACCACTTTAGGATAGCTCATTATTTTTCTTACTCTCTGTGTCTCCTGCAGCCTCCTCCTCACTGCTGTCTTCGGACTGCTCCTACAAAGGACACAACACTGACACTCAAACAAGAGACTCTGCGAGCAGTAAACCTGTTCATGGCTGCTTTCTTCATTTGAGATCTGTGGTTTCAATACAGCAAGTCAGACGACGACTTTGAACATTACAAAGCTGACAACCAGCTGATTAACAATAACTCCACCTCACGTTACGTGCTAACTTAGCCTCGCAGCTGCAGATAAACCGGATTTCTTACCTCTGGTTCAGGCGTTAACTCCCCCTCTTCTTCTTCTTTTTTAGGAATTTCTAAAAATGCAAAGTTAAATAGCATGTCAAACTATTTCCTCATCTAAATGTTCACGTTAGCTGCATAGCTAGCTAGACTAGCTACCGCGGTAAACAACTCGAAGTTATGACTCGATTTTCACTTCGGACAGTCATCCTACCTGATGTATCAGACATTTATCCGTCTACTGAGACCCTTCAACCACAAGGATCCGAGTGACAAATTATTTAAATCAAATATTTGACGAAGTTACGACAGGTATCCACTGTGGCTGACACTCAGCTGAGAGGTCTTGTTGTTGTCCGTCAGAAACACGGTCCGTGTCTGTTTTGACCTGGCATAATTGGTTCCTACGTAGATCAAACTACTAATTGTTCTGTTCTCGCCTAAAAGTCTATACATTTAACAAACTGTTAACAAACATGGGTAACATGTGAAATGAAGTGTGTACAAGTTTACGTATAAGTTTAAAGTAGGAAGTACTACCCAAAATGCGGTAAGATGTATTAGTAGCTCATAAAATAAGTTCTGTTCTCATCAAAACTGGCAACCAAATCATTGTAGATTAACCTTTACATACACAAGTAGCAGTGATTTCTTCATCCCCATTCTATGTCGTCTACCAGTCTGATGTCTTCATCTGCCTACTATGCAGGTCTGACAGTGCTGCAGTACAAGGCTCATACTGGATTAAGGGCTTTAGTTTCCTCACATAAGCTTCCACAGTGAAGATTAGAAATACATGCAGACACAGTGGGAAGTATTGTCATATGGTTTTCATTGTCTGTTAAATAGGATTTGTGTATTTACAGGCAAAGGTCATACATTTACAATAATCATGATAAAGATCAATAAAATCTTTATTCAGTACATATTTACATTTCAGCCAAGAAAATCATTACTACACACGCTGACAAAGTGTAATGACTGGAGACATTTTTTTTACATCATAAAAGAGCAGTCATGACAGTAAGTTGATCTGGAAGGAAAACAACACAAGCAGAGTGTGATAACATATACCTGAGATGGCACTGCCAAATAATCCAACAAACTCGAGGGGGTACTTCTTTGTTCTACACCTGCTGTATGTTTTTTGCTTTTTTGTGAGTGTCAAATCGAATATGAGTATATGACTGGTTCATCCTGGTGAACTGTGCCAAGGCGTCAGTTGAAATGTCAATGTCAGTTGAAAAATTCTATTCTAAACTTTAATGTTTCTCTGCTGGACTCTCTCCGTCACAAACAAACTGGTTTGGTCCGATGCTGATACCTTCCTTTTTTAATGTCAGACGTTTCTCCAGCACATCTCATTCCTCCATCAGCGCCCTTTCCATCCAATTACAGTGAGTTGACAGCAGAGCTCTCTCAGAGGACTCCTTCTCTTTCTGAATCAAGTCCCTTGATTCCTCTGATTCCCCTCCCTGCCCTACCCCTGCCCTTGCATTTTCTCCTCACTCCCCTCTCCTCTCTCCTGCCTCAGGCTTAGGTCATAGCCAGTAGCTGTGATCTGGCACTGTGGCAACATCTCCTCCAGCAGAATAATGACCAACCCAGGGTTTGAAATCCCAAGGAGGGATGACACATCGAGACGCCGAAGTCCTCTGAAACACACACACACCACACAAAAAACGGAGGAACTTAATACAACAGTAGTGTTTTAGTAATAATAACTAGGCTATGTTGTGAGTGTTTGGATATATACTTGAGATTCCTGAGTGCAGCCAGGCCGCCTATAGTAATGCGTGGACAATGAGAGATGTCCAGTTCCTCCAGAGAGTCCTGCAACATATGAAGCCTGGCCAGGAACCAGTCATCCACTTCAGGACATCCTCGTAATGACAGCGTCCGCACAGATCCCTGTCCCTCTGAGAAAGGACAAAGCAGATCAGAAACACTGAATTTACATGCTAAATATCATAGAAATTAATTAATATCACGTGACTTACAGAAAAAAATTAGGTTACAGCAGAAGATGATTTTGAAAGAAAATGAGTTCATTACCCAGGTTACTCAGTCCTGTGTAGTTGATGAGTGTGTAGCTCATGTTCACTTCTTCTAGGGGTGTGTCTTTGTGATCCAAGAAGTCCCAATTTAACTTGCCCCTCTGGTTTGCACGGAACCACTCTGACTGGCCAACATACCTGAGGACAAAACACAGACCACCACATGAAAACTGGATTAAAACGGCACATTTCAGATATGACTATTAAACTGTCATCTTTGCAACTTTATTACAGATTACATGCAGATATTTTAAAAGACGCGACCCTGGATACGAAAAACTAGATGTCAATAACAGCCAGAAAAAGTGACGGGTGAAAATAATCTTTTTGAATGTGTTGCACTTTAACTCAAATGCTAAAATGCAAAGAGTCTGATAGCAAAAAAGAGTTGAAATTCAAACCACAATAAACTGGTTGAGAAACAGAAATTTTATGAACTACTTTGGTAATTGTTATTTTTTTTAAAGCAAAAACTGTAAAATATTCACATTTTCAATGTGAAGAACAAGGCATTTAAAGATACCTTTCTGAAATCTTTTGATGGCTATTTTTTCACAATTTTAGCACATTTCAAACCAAACACTTAACTGATTAATTGAGAAACCAATCGGCAGATTCATTCATAATTAAAATAATCATTGCCCGAAGCCCTATATTTAATTAAACAAACTTACATGAACTCAGTTCGTCATACAGTAAAACAGATATCACAATGCCAAATGCATAAACAGCAGGTTCAGGAAACAGTAGCTGAGCTTCGCCCTGACATTTTTAGGAGTTGAAATCCTGAAAATGCTGAAACTTTCTTTGCTGATTTTAAAGCTCTTATAAGTAAAAAGTTAAATGAATTGATTGGTGCTGTCTATCTGCAAAGGCATTTTAAGTAATATTATATTTTAGTGTATATCTTCTATGTTTTATGTGTCCTTGTTGTTTATTGTTGTGTTGTCTCTGTAACTTTTTTAAGCTGCCTGCTTGGCCGGATCTCTATCGATAAAGAGATCATTGATCTCAATGGGACAAACCTTGTTCAATATGGGTTAATAAAAAAAAAAATTCAAAAAATAAGTTGCGTGATCAACCAACCTTATGTATTTTAAAGTACCGCCTGAAGGCTGACATCAACAGTAATTAAAAAAAGAAAAGTCTTCTTTAATCTTATAGCTATAGTGTATCCATCTGACAGATAAGGTGCGGAGACAAGGGAACAAGGCACTTACCTGAATCCTCCCTTCATATTCAAGATATAATATGCTGTTGCTATGTTTTGCCCATAAAACCTCTGAGTGTAGCCATAGTACCTGTGAAAGACAGTAAGGAAAAGTCAGTGATGGACAATTATCTACAGTAACTCGATAAACTGCATCAGAAATATACTTAAAGTACCTTTTCACAGCCATTATTTCACAGCCCAAAGATCTGTATGATCATGACCATATCAATGCTTATCCTTTTCAGAATTTTACAGGCACACATATCTTAATATGAAAAATTACATATATATTTATGTGGTGTGCTCAGTGGTAATTGTGGAGACTTTTTGTTTTAGTGCATTGATTCTTAATTGAGCTATAATTTAGAGAAATGTGTGCATTTATCAGTTAGAAGACAACAGCTTTAGATTTAAATCAGTCAATCACACCTGAGAACTTCAGCTTTGCATTTCATTCATCCTGATTCGACTGAAGTCTACCCAACAACAGATACCAGCAGCAGCATTGACATGGATGCACCTCAAGGTTCAAGACAGCCAAAATGTTTCTTACGCATTCTTCTTGTGAATCGCCTTCCTCCTCAACCGAGACCTCCAGCTCAGGAGCAACTCCACATCATAGAAACGCTGGGTGAGGAAGAGGAGAAGCCTCGTGTGCAGAGGAGGCGGAGACGCTGAGCTGGAGCTCCATGGTCGCCTCGCAACGAAGAGGAGAGATGACTGCTGGCAACATCTGTGTAGAGACTGTACAGAGAGACAAAGGACGGACATGAACAGGAAACAGACTACTGTCCTCCAGTTCTTAACATTTAAAGTCAGTTTATCTTAAGTAAAAGTAGCAATACTACAGAATAAAAATACTCTGTTACAAGTAAAATCTTACTTGAGAACAAAGGCATTAGCATCAAAATATACTTAAAGTACCAAAAGTAAGACTACTCGTATGCACAATCCATTTCATAACATTATTGAAGGTTATTGGATTTTAATTATTGTTGCATTAATCACTTTAAAGTTGCAGCTGGTAAAGGTGGAGCTAATTTTAACTACCTAATACATAATGAGGTTGTTTAATCTTTAATAATACATAAATAATTTATTAGTTGAATTGTATTTTCTATTAATTAAATGAACTAACTTAGTAACAAACCTCTCAAATAAATGTTGTGAAGTTAAAGTACAATATGGGCCTCCAAAATATAGTGGAGTGGAAGAGTAAAGTAGCAGAAAATGTAAATACTCAGGTAATATACAAGTACCTCAAAAGACACGAGAAGTCTATAAAAGCATTCACACAGTATCGCTAGACAACATGAAAGAAGAAAATCCAAAAGGCCGCTTTACTCGGGTGACTAATAGTGTTACAGTTACATTTTAGCTAACATTTAGCTGCATTCAGCCCATATACAGTCAATGATTCAGCCTGTAACAGTAAGTTATGGCCTCCTAGCCAAATATTAATACAGCATACGCTATCAGTCTGAGCGTAAACTCACGTCGTTGTAATAGGCTATAAACTGCCACTTAAAAGGTGCATGTACAATGTTTTAAATAAGTCGGGTAAAACTAGTAATGAGTCGAAATTTGAAGGGTAACTTACCCTGACGGGGGCCGACATGATAATGCCAGTCAACGGAAAGTCGTGAGGGACAAACGTTGCACCTCCGCATTTGCAGAAGTCTGTTGTTGTTCATCATGTCAACCGCAGAGTGGCGCTCCATGCACGTCTCCGATGCTGACCGGATGAACCTGAAATGACCTGAGATCCAAACCAAGGAGTGTGGCACTAAATCCGGGACCGGTACATAAGCAGCCTCAGTGGGCCACCCTCCCATTTTGATATATAGCCTGTCCATTGTCACACCTAAATCAACAAGTAAACAAATGAAGCCGGCAGAGGTTATTAGGGCATGATAAAGTACTTATAACGCATGTTAGAAAGTCTGTAATCTCTTCTGATCACACTGTGATTACTGTGTGAGGCTTTTACTATGTAGTTTGAACATAATAGCATAGGCACTATTCAAATGTATACAAAAAAGTATTAAAACTGGATTAGACCCTTCTACACTCTCAAAACAACTGACTGGATTAATACAAGATATACTGTTAAACAGTAACTAAGTTATTGAATTCTTGCTGAAGATTTAGTAATTCTGTGAACACAAGTGTAAAACACTAGTAGGCCTCGTAGGAAATATTATAAAAAGCAGATTAGAGATATTGTACATACAGCATTATAATAGATAATACAACTGACTACTCGATGTTAGTGTTGAAAATTTTATTTCAGCAAAGTATGATACAAGCAAGAAATTTGACTTTGTTGTTTTCCAGGGCCATGTAATCAAATCTGCCCAGCCATGTGGAAATCCAAGTTGACGGCCATTTTTCAAGATGGAAACTCTCCAGCCATTGCAGGTCGATATCACTAACCGATGCTGGATGTTGGCTGAGAAAACTTCATTAAGGTTTCAAGAGAAACCTTGTGACAGATGTTCCAAATCTGTCATGCGGTCTTCTTCTTCCCTATACTGATACTGCATTAAATTATGGTATTCGCCAGCTTTCTCAGGCCCAATAGGCAATTTTTTTTATTTTTTTTAACAGATTTTTTAAAGATTGATTCAAAGAGATCCAGTTTATAGAGAACATCTTAATGTCTAAGTTGCATTATGAGTCATTGCCATACAAAATATTGTATTTTCTGTGCCCTCAGTTCAGATTTGAGTGGGCATGTTTGATTGAAAGATTCTCTGAGCTTTGTCTAGTAGTAGTGCTTCACATTAGCTTTAAGCTAGGTGGGTGTGTTTCAGTATCTAAGCCTTATTTTTGGATTAGCCAGGAGCTAGGTGGAGTGAGGCACTGCCAAGATGGCAAAGGTCGCAGCCCGCCACATTGAGCTTCGAGGCGTGGCTTCCCTGTACCAACATGTCTGCCGTGTTAACGCATCGTTCCAGTGAACAGCAGTGGGCAATGTGGTATCCATATATTTAAATTCCCCAGGTGAATTTTGCGCTATACAGGCCTAGGTGAGCAAACATCTACTGTTATGACACTGAACAAGAGCAGATTGAGGTCCAAGTTGACTGAAAGTCACCTCTGTGATACTTTGAACCTCCACTATAAAAATTACAACTGAACTGACCGTCCAAGCTCCAGGGCCACTGTTCCCATTTGTAACAATGTTTAATTTAATACTGTAGATATTATTTTTTTACTTTCTTTATATTTTCATAATCATCTGTAATCACATTTTCTCGACATCTTTTGTACCTTGCAAACATTCACTGGTCACCTCAGATCCTCCCATTACAACTGCAGTGCAAGCTATCACCATGAATCAGCAACAATCAGCAAGAACCACAGGTACTGTAAGTTAAATGGTAAACTATGTAACCCATTGTATTCAGGAGCACCCACCCTCAGACAAAGATTATAGCTTATGTTAATAATAATGTCGCTCTGTAACTTCTAGATGTGTAAATAAGCATCTGTTTGCTAACAATCAACTTACAAAATGATGAAATGTCTATGTTGTGTTCACAACTTGTTTCTAAAATCGATAATCCAACTTTTTAAATAGGTACTGTCTGTCAATATCACTCTCATGTCTGTGTATTAAGAACGAAGCTGGAGCCCAGGTACAGTTAACTAATCGTGCGCAGAAAGACTTACCCAAGCCTCTAAAAGTCAAGTAACTGTACACTGTATGTTGATATTTAATGTTAAAAGTACAATTTGTGGTTTTATGGGAAGTTTTGTGCTGGGACTAGTTATTTGTGCTGCATGGAGTGACTGTGATTTTGTCTAAAGACCACTGGCTCCGCTATAAGACAACTGGTGCCACCGTTTGTTAGTGGCTCCAAACATCCCTTCCTGCCAAAGACTTGTAAGAGGCTTTGAGACCGTGTGCTAAAATACATCAAATCAGGTACGCATCATACAAACTCTGATGCTGTTTAAATTTAGCTTCTTTCCCCACATGGTGAGCTCACAAACAGTTTGTGTGTCTGTTTTTAGATGTAGGCCTGTCTGGCAATGGTGGGACCAAACCAACAAAGACTGCACTCAATATGTCAGGCTCAAGAAGAAAATCGTGTGCAGGTAAAAGCAAAAGTAAGGCTGCTGATTCCCTTCCTGTTGTTGTTCTGCAGGTGGTGAAGGAGAAGATGGAGGGTTTACCACCAGCTGGTCCTGTGGGCCGGGGCAGCAGAAGGTCCCCCATCCCGCAGGAAGAAGGGTGTCCCCCAAGAGAGCCAGGTTCCTCCCGTGGTTTCTTCCTTTTCAAAGGAAGAGACCTCATCACCGTCGCCACGGTCGCTTTTGGCTTTGGCTACCTCAGCACTCATTTTGTATCAGACTGCAAGGCTGCCAGGAAATAGTCCCAACAATCAGTAATTAAATTACTTCTGATCAAAGTCTGATTTTCTGTACTTTATTTGTAGACTGACTGACTGTGTTAACTTGATGGTGTTTGCAGGAGCTGTTATTATTTTAGGAAACCTTTTGGTGAAGAGTTTGTCAAAGAGTGTAAAATACACAATAGAATATTATTCTAATACTATAGCATCAATGTAATATCAATTCTCAAAACTAATATTAAAAAAGGAGCTTTTTTTAAAATAATGCCAGCACACTATTTTCTTTCCTACATGTCTTATCTTATCATTGATGTTTTTATCTTGTGTTCTTGTTGTGTATTTTATATTTTTAATTTATTTTTATATTTTAATGTTTTTTATTTTAATAAAGCTGCTGCGTGTTTGGTCAGCAGCTGTCTTTTAGAAATCATGTTAACAAAACGAATACAAATAGATTTTTTGAGAACACAATGCAGCCCAAATTCCATTTTTATCAACATAATATTTTTTTATTTGAAGTATCTGCACAAGCTGTTCAAGCTGAACATACCGTACCTGCAAAACATTTAATATGCTCTTGTAAAAACAATTAGATTAGTATTTAAAAATAATTACTGGTAACTAGTAACGGACTAAACAACATTTACATTCTGTAGAAAAATGGACAAAAACAGGAAGGTAAAGAGGAAGAGGGAGAGCCAGACAGCAAAAAGTGGAAGAGGAATGCATTTCCATAAGTCTGCACAATCTTTTCTCATCACATGCTTTCACTATAGAGAACATTATAGAACGTCCAAGTTTTTAGGTCTTTATTACACTCGGGGCATGAAACAAAGGTAGACATTCTTCTTACTCTGGCCTCTACACTGAGGAAGGATTACTGTAGTTCATGATAAAAGACAGCAGAATAAGACTTCACTGGAATCATGTTCTTTTACACAATAAAGGTCATTCAGTGTCTGACAAGTTCCAGCTCTGTTGCAAAATGGAAGTAAAATTATACATTGGAAATGTAAAGGCACCCAGAATTTGAAGATAGCTCCAAAGTAGAGCACAAGTGTAACCACTAACTGCTGCTCACTGTTTGCTGTAGTTATCTATAGCTACCATTAGCTCAGTTAGAGCTAGTGGCCCTATAGCTGACTGGATTGTGCCTCGGTTCAGAGAGAGGAATCATTATGGGCAACTGGGCTCAGCTTCCTCCCAGTGAACACAGCTGGAAGCCAGACTGGGACCGAACACAGCCTCTGAGACTGGTGGATGCCAGTTTCACGACAGGGGATACAGTTGAATGAATTCAGTGATTTACAGCAACTCAGACCAGGACTATGACTTCGGGGACAACAGGTCACAGCAGCCAGGGACAGGAGAGAGGTGAAGCGGCAGAACAGTGAGACAGAGTCTGCCTTCAGCAGCATCAGAAAGTGGCATGTAGAGCCGGAATGAGGATTTATTTTGACCAAACCAGAGCTGATTGTGAAAAGACAAATCAAAACAGTTTAGGTGAGTTTTATTTTGTTTTTGTCTCATTTGAAATAAGTGTGTTTCACAATGAGTTAACAATTAAGCTTGTCTTAGTTCGGCAAAAGAGAGTAACTGGACAGTTGTATTTCTCTGTTTAGTAAGGAAAATAGGTGTAAGAATACTCCCTTTCTTGACAAACGCTAAGAGAGCTTGTGAAAGTTAGTGAACTCGCTGCTCGCATACATCTCCCAGCTGAAACTGGGCTATCGGACTATCACCGCTAGAGGTACGAAGTGGTATTATAAGACCGCATTTTTAGTTCATTTTTTAAATGTTTTAAACTTCAATTCTGGCCATATCTTTACAAGTTGCACCTTTATAACAGAAAATACAGGATTAGACCGTACAGTCTCCAACTATCCAAATGGACGTAATAGAGGGGGGAGTGTGTAATAATGTGTAATAAATACAGTTATTAATCCTTATGATGCTGCTGAATGTTTATTTACATCAGTTATTTACGTAAACACAACTGTAAAATAAAAAACACTATAATAGGCTTATCATATTTCAAAAGTAATTACTTGAGAAACATTGTACGTTACAGAATTCATAATGCTTAATAATACAATATAATATAATAATATAAAATAAAACTGACTTTTCATAAGAACCACTATTCCCCTCACTAGAACAGGCCTGTCCACCCACACAAACAACTCTTACTGATTTAATTATGATCATAAAGGGGAGTTTGTGACTACAGTCTTCATAAGGATCTTTATTATTATAGGCTACTGTTAATGGACTATTCATTTTATCTCCTCCTCAGGGAGCTTATTGGTTAGGAAAGCTGTCTATGGAGACTTATCTCGACTGAAATAATTTCCCCTAAAATAATTATTTCAGCTTATTTGTCATTGGTGCAAAAAATGTCATGCACGTCAGGCAGCCTAATGCCTCAGCCTGCTGCTCATGTGTGTTGTATTACATCTTTATTCAATTTTCCTCTAAGCATTTGCTGAATTTTCACTTTATCATCGCAGGGAGAGAAGGCAGCTTGAAACGCTACCCGTCTGACAGATGTGTCACCTTAAAACAAAGCATACCAACACCACACACACACAATGAGTGTGATGTGAGAGACAAATCATGCCTGCTGGTATGGAGAAATTAGATCACAGCTTGCACTCTTCCTATGTGTTTGCAAAGGAGTGGTGTAGAAAGGAAGCAACACGGTAAGGCAAATAGAGGGATTCAGTTTAGTGATCAGGGGTTCTCATTTATAAACCAGACTTGAGTAGGATTTAAGCAGAAAACCACATATACATGTAAGTAGTTATTTATAAAACCTTACTTTGACAGAAATTATCTCTAAGCAAAGTCTGGACTTGACATAAGTGATTTTCCTGCTGGTTATGTCGGGTTATTGCAGTTGGGACGCATATGTGTCCAAGCCTGTGGTGAACTTTGCATGAGCTTTATGAACAATGTGATACGAATTATCAAGTAAGGGTGTGCGGAATTAGAAGACCTACAGTCATTATTTTTCTCTGCACTGCACCACTTAATCTTTTCTTGTTGAATTTTTAAGCTTGATCATTTCTTTTTAATATCAGCCAGAGTTTTATTTTTCTGCCGCACTTCGTTCACTGCAGCAAGAACACACTCCCAAGCTGTGTTTGATGTAAATCCACTATTTAGTTCACAGAATAATACATGCTGCCTGGTTTCAATCTCCTCCATCGCCGTGATCTCATCTTCCAAAAAGTTTTCTAATTTGGTTCATGGCTATAAACCCTCATTTGTGCTGCCATAATATGAGGGGCAATTGCAAGGCACGTGTTGTCAATTTAAGTTGATCGGCATCTTCTATGAATCAAACGTAAGCACACCATTGGAAATGATCTTGAGATTAAGTCTGAGTATAAATCTTTGAACATTTTTATAAGTGAGGTCACTGGTATGTTCAGTGGTTTACACTCTAAGGTGTAATGCAACTGTGACCAACATAAACAAAACATGTTTATATTATATTGTAAAACCATGAAGATTTGTACATGTATTACATTTAAAAGGTGGGTAACTACGTGGTAAATAGAGTGAGGAAAACTGCTTATAATGCATTAATTCATTGGTATTAGTCGTAGAGATTGACAAAGGTATATGGAAAGATTGAGTGAAAGAGTAAAAGTCTGTGTGGTCTATGTGAAGCCTGCCCAAATCACATTACTGAAGGGTTGGTTGAATGAACAGATGGACCAATGAAGTAAAGAGTGACTGGCAAAGGGAATAATTGAATCGATTGGAGAATGGATGGTGGAATAGATGGGTTGCTTACTGGACCTGAATTTCAATGCTTCAACTGAACGGACAGAAAGACAGCGTTTCTGTTGTCCTCATGGTGCAAGTGCCTGCAGAATCCCTACTATGTGTGTGTGTGTGTGTGTGTGTGTGTGTGTGTGTGTGTGTGTGTGTGTGTGTGTGTGTGTGTGTGTGTGTG
>JBBPCS010002739.1:0-13139 GCA_037974645.1 Hollardia meadi
CAGTGGGAGTCAGTGTGCCTTTTTTACTGGCCGTTCTGTCTGATCCTACAGAGCCACCGTAGTTGAGAAGCTACATGCAGCTAGTGCTAGTAGCCGTGTGGTCTTTAGCAGATAAACGTGTTAAAAAGCACCAAAACGAGACAGAGGGGCGGGGGCAGAGCGGAGCTTGTCGAGGAATAAGTTCGGATCCGATGTCCTTTACTTTGTGAACGGACAGACGTATAGCAAGGATAGAGTGGACAGAAACAACTCGACTGACCAATCCCGCAACTTCATCACACTCACTCAGTCACAGAGCAACCCATAGGGCTGGCCCTCTGTGGTCCAGAGAGTGAGGGAAAGAACTGCTGCCTAGAGACGAGCAGCATTGTAAACAGTGGAGCAGTTGTTACTAAGTAACAGCGTGCGGAAAAGTAAATTAAACTGTAACATAGGCTTAGTAGTTGTTCCAGAGCCGTAAAAAAATAGCAGCGACATCTAGTGTTGAAACTAAGAAGTGCAATGTACATACAGTGAGTGCAATTTGTTCTAACAGGCCATATTCCGTTTTATTTTTAAAATTCACGCCTGGCCACTTAAAACAGGGCAATGGGCCGCAGTTGGCCCACGGGCCGTAGTTTGGCCATGCCTGGTCTAAAGTAACAGAAGGTCTGTAGAGTGATACTGTGAAGAGGGATGTCATGATGACTGAGGCAGAGATCCGGGGTCTCGTTTTTAAAACAGTGCATGGGATCCATACTAAAAGTGTACGTGTGCCCAAAAGCAAAAAATTACATATGCAAAAAAATATTCTGATTTCTAAAAGTGTGCACATAACTGCAGGCAATGTTCCCTTTATAAATTACAATCCACCTGCAAATGTGTGCTCGTGGATCAGCCTCATATCCCGCCCTCCACATGCCCACATTCAACCATAAATCATCTATGCAAAGCACCTCATTAATGTTTATGCATAAAAATGAGCCTGCTGATCAAAGTTTTTTATGGTGAATAATGGCAACGACTGAGAGGAAGATGAAAATAATTTTTTTCTGACGATGGAACGCGGAACACATTTCAAATTGGTTGGGCCCATCGGCCTGCCACACACACACAACGCCACCACCTCCCCGCTCCACATTTATGCTTGTCAAGATATTAAACCTAACACATTAAGAGACTAAAGAATGAGTCATGTCATATAGAATTTAAACTAGAATTACTGCCTCATGGTTGTATGCCTCCATGCAGTTGAATTGCAGTTTACATCCTGTCTGCCCAGAATCAAATAATTTATGTAGTGACTGATAGAAAGCTTGGTCACTTGGTGCAACAACAATCACCTGAAGCTCAATATCAACAAAATCAAAGAGCTTGCGGTGGACTCAGTAACTGACCGAATGTGAAAAATGGTCACAATCTCCCCTTCTCTTCCTGAGTTATGATGTTGAATAATGGCTATCCAGTTTTGCATCGGGTTTTGTTGCCTTGGCAGCACAGAAGCATCTGTAAGGTCTTGCCTGCACAAACTGTAGTGATATGTTTACAGTCTGTAGGGCCCTTGACAGCTGTTCAGTGGGAGAAAAACACATCAATGGAGGTGCAGGCCAAAGAATGTGCTGAAGCTTATCTATCAACCAATATTCAAGGTTCAGAGGAGTATCTCCTCCATCTGTCAAGGACTGTCAAAATCACCTCAGCTTTCCTACCGCCATCACTGTATGATTCTTCATTCATTTCTGTCAGAGAGGAAAGTACAGCGGAATTGTGAAGGACAGATTTCACTGCACCTGTGCACACCGTCCATCTCGTTGAGCAGAGGGTACGTAGATTATTATTGCCTGGGGCCATTTCATTTTTGAAGATTTGGAACTTGTGGTTTTGTTTAGGGCACTGCTTCACAATATTTCCTGACTCTTGCACAAATTCCAACGCATCTCTGGTAAATGTCAAGGGTCTTCATGTGCCGTTTAATTTTTGATTTAATAGTTCAACATTTTGTGAAAGATGTTTATTTGCTTTAACTACCACCAGGACATGATTAGCTTAGCACCGCATAGAAACTAGAAAATGTAGCCCTTTCTATAAAGAGATCGGGCAACACTGCCGCAATGAAAGACCTTTCTTCCCGCCAGCTTTTATTTTGGTCACCCTAGTGTGGAAAATCAGCAGCATCAGCGTCTAGTGTGACATAGTACACACATCAGCCAGCGCTTTGTGAAAAACATTGGAATAACATTGGTATAACATCATCATAACAATCAGTTGAGGGGTTGATCTTGTTTACTACTTGGAAGGTAAGAAGCACCCTGTTCTCATTATCTCCCCCATTTGCTGACATTCACGTTTGCAACCATTGACATAAAGATGGATGACACATCTTTACTTCCACCCATTGTACAAAAATGAAGGCAAAATGTCCAGAATATGAGGGCTGCCATCTTGAGCTGATGACCTCATTTGGAGCCAGAGTTTGAGCAGTAGATATCAAGGGGTAAAGTCACGGTATCGAGTTCCCGCCCATACACCCGCTCACCTAATCACAAGCAGGGCTCAGCTGTCAGTCATGACGTTTTGAGTTTGGCCCATGTCTTTTCTGATATCATTGAGGGGGAGGAGTTTAGAACCTATACTGCAGCCCACCACCAGGGGGCAGTCAAGATGTTTTGGATCCACTTTTGGGCAGCTCTCATATCACTGAACTTTAAGTCAATGATTCCTGCCAATGTTTCACAGTAAAAGCCTTGTTAATGAAGGTTTTCTGTCCATTGAAAAGCTAGATCGCTTTCAATTTGAAAAGGATATGACAATGTGGCTCAAAATGCGACTTTGTACTGAAGTACGAGCGTGTAACATAACGTTAGACAGCATTAACCTGCACAAACTTGTTACTGATGAGAGTTCTCTCTTGTGGACGTCGGTCAGAGTATTATAGCAGCATTGTGTGCACAACTCTAGTAACACCACAACACAACAGGGATGCAGTAGGGTTGGGCTGGTGTGATATTCAGCCATAGAACAGACCGGACTGGTATACCGACTTTTACCACTAGGTGTCACTAGTGACACAGCCTTTCCCGAGTGGAACATAGAATAAGAACATTAACAGCACCACAGCCCATCAGAATAACTGTAACGCAAACAGACAAACCATTCAACTTAACTTACATTATTCTGACGTTTAATTAAAAATAATAAATAAAATAAGACTGCAGAAAAATTAACCCCTGAGCATGCATGAGTGTAATAACAACAAGAAACACAACAGAAACCATCTTTGGGAAAAAAAATTTTGAGTTGTACTGTACTGAGTTTTTAGTTTGGCCCATGTCCTCTCCGATATCACTGAGGGGGAGGACATTATGACCTATACTACAGTCCCCATCAGGGGGCGATCAAGATGTTTTGGCTTCACTCCTGCTAACTATCCTGCTAACATGCTGCTAGCGCTCTCCACATACACCTGACAAATGCCAGTTCAGTTGGGAAGTGAACAACTCCCCAACGAGACAAAATGTAAATATAATATGCAGACTGTCAACCAAAAGTGCACAAGCAAACAACAAACATTGTTGTTATTACATACACCACATTCACTGCCTGGGCTAAATAAAGTCAACATCCCTCTACATTTTCATAGTATTTTTTTTTTAAATAAACAAAAAAAATAATCAAAATTTTTTGTTGTGCTTTTCCCATCACAGAAATAACACGAATAGTGATTGCACTTATACATAGTTTATGAAAGCTTTTACATTTGCTGTTTTAATCAATGCAGTGTGTGTTACTGAAGTGAAAATTCAGATGTTCCCAGCTGCCAGGTTTCAAGACTTAAATTTAAACACAAGTGTGTTAAAAATTTTTACATGTAATGTTGGATCATGTTTACAATGAGCACTGTCGTTGACAATTTCGGAAACCTGTCAGAGAAGGAATCCTGCCATGGTTTGCTTAAAATTATTACTGAAGAGTCACTCTGCGGCAGCATAGCAAAGCACCAAATATAGACCAACCAAAAAAAACTTGTGAATCCTGACTAAGATGACTTTCCTCAGGCTTTGGGTTGTTTGTTACTCACAGACACATATGGTGGCGAGGAGTCTGGTGGCAATGTATGGAGGCAGGCAGCTCTGGAAGGCCGGCTGCAAGACGTAATTGGAGAAGGTGAGCGCGATGACAGCCAGCGTGGTTGGATACATAATGAGGACAGCACTCCATAACAACAGGAATCTACAGGACCAAGACACAAAACCCACATGATATCGTAGTGAACAACCCTTTTCATGACATTTTTTAAACTGGAGATTAATATGGAGAAGTTGCTGCAACAAGCTGTGGTGTTGACTGTTATTTGGACAGGAAACTGCTCTCTTTCAATTCCTTACTTCACATTTACGCTTATATTAAGAGCTGCCCAGCACATCTACAGTTTCATGCTCCACTGCTGCAGTTGGGGGTAGGTTACTCGCTCAAGGGCATCTTGGCATCAGTTATAAGTCAAGTTCAGACCATGGTACAGGTACACAGTAGCTTCACATCCTGGGCACTGCTGAGGTGCCCTTGAGCAAGGCACCAAACCACTGGAGCGCCTGACTATGAGGCAGCCCCATCACTCTGCTGACATCTCTCCACAACTAGTGCATGTCTGTGTATTTCCTGTGTGTGTGTGTGTGTGTGTAAAGAAAAATAACAGTGAAAGAATTTATCTTCGATGGCGAAATTTTCCCAGTCAGCATTCTTTCTACTAGATCAGTAAGTAACAAAACCTGCCTACTTATTTATATAACCGGGTGTTTACTCTGCATTTATCATTGTACTGATCAAAGATTTTAGTTCAAAATGGGAGTCTTACAGTTCTTTCTTGCTTTAGACAATAGCCAGGAGGCTACTGTTTACCATGTTGCCAAAGAACCAGGAGCTGCAAGGAAGCCAGAAACAAAAACAAACAAACATCTATGTTTGTTTGTTTGTTAGAAACAAACAGTTTATGGCTACTAGCGTTAGTGATCCAGTTGCCTTAGGGACAGCAGCATAATAATAGTACTTGGAAATGCTTGTTTGTTTAAAAAATATGAAATAATATTTTGTGAAATGAAAATAAAGCAAGTGATATCAACGAGAGCTACAGTAGAACATTAGTGATGTCAGTTAAAGCTACAGTAGAACACTAATGATATCATGGTGAGCTAGAGTAGAACACTAGTGATGTCACAGAGATAGAATTTAACACTAGGGGCTGAGAGAGGGGCAGAAATAGCTACAGTTGGACACTAGTGATGTCTGTGAGATGCAGTGAAACACTATGATGTCACTGTGAGGTACATTAGAACACTGTTGATGTCAATGATACCTACAGTAGCACACTAGCGATGTCAGTGAGAGCTACAATAGAACACTAGTGATGTCATGGTGAGCTAGAGTAGAACACTAGTGATGTCATGGTGAGCTACAGTAGAACATTAGTGATGTCATGGTGAGCTACAGTAGAACATTAGTGATGTCATGGTGAGCTACATTAGAACACTAGTGATGTCAATGAGACCTTCAGTAGCACACTAGTGATGTCATGGTGAGTTAGAGTAGAACACTAGCGATGTCATGGTGAGCTGAGTGATTAACATTAGATCCTGACCGGTCCTGTGGGTGTGTCAGGAGATTTAAATAATCAATTAATTTAAGCTGCTGTGCATATAGGCACACAAGTCTCTCTTAATGGGGAGACACATGTATCGTTTCAGAAAATGCCTTTCTTTAGGCTTTTCTAATTCAATGCATTGCAGTTCCCACTTACAATTAATTTAATAAACCATTTGAGAGAGTTGAATGAGAGTTCAGCCCAGGGTTCAGCTTTAAATTTACTTATTCAGTTATTTTTTCATTGTTTCTTGTTCTTCAGTTCTTTTAATGTGGCACCAGTGTTTTATTTGCCTCATTTCAAATGTGTAAATGAATGAGCTAAACAAAGTCACACAGGACTAAACTAGTTCTGCCACACTAAAGGGCTACACACTGGAGGGCATGTTTGACCTTCTCAGACTTACAGTACTGCTCTACGATCAGCTGATATGTCATATGACTGTCACAAGACCTTCAGAGCTGATTGGTTCCAGACGGACAGTCCCATTAAACCAACCTCCTCCTTGTGTACAGACCCTAGACTGTTTCAGTATAATGCATATCAAGTGAGTACAATTAATTGGAAATTACATCTTAAAACCAACCAAACCCAAAAAACTGTAGGCACACCAATGTTAAAAAAAGAGAGTAACTGGACAACAGTACTTACCCCACTAGCCCTCCAAAGATTTCTGTCACATATGAATAGTCTCCTCCTGACTTTGGGATGGTGACACCCAGTTCAGCGTAACACATGGCGCCAAGGGCACAGATCCCCCCTCCACATGTCCAGACGATGAGTGACAGCCCCACTGAGCCTGCATGCTCCAGCACACCTTTAGGTGAAATGAATATCCCAGAGCCAATGATGTTCCCTGAGGAGATGAGCAAAGGTTTAGTTATTTTACGCTTGCCTGTCGATACTGAACTACCATTATACACATTTTTGTGTAATGCGACAATTTATTTTTATCCGTTTCTGGTTTTTCTTGTAAAGTAATCAATTACCTGAGGCTAATATTGATTAGCCTTAATTATTATATAGACACTTAATTATTCAGATTACTGATTTTTCTTCTATATAATGAGCTGTGCAATCTCCAAAGAAGACCACTTTATCGTCAACATTACGCCCGTCTTGTGGTGCATTGGACTGATGTATTTTAGGTTTTGGATTATATTGTATAAAGTAAGAATTTGGTTGACTCTCATACCTATAGTAATAAATAACAAATGTAAAAATAAGAGCAGGTGTCAAACATGACAAGGGTCAGAGGTCAAAGTACTCTAACAGTACCTACCAGATTTTATAAATATAATTAAGCAAAACCCAAATTATACTTTCTATAATGAAAAATTATCTATACATTTTTTGGGATAATTTTACATTATACATTGAAAGACTTCACTTATATGAACAGGTTTAAGATTTTAATTTTGTTTTTAATCACAGAGCTATAACTGAAAAACAATTTAAAGCCGAGTATGTTTTTGTTGGTCATTAGTAATCAGTCATTGTGTGTTTTCATCATCATCGCAATATACACATGTGCGATAAACACATGACAAAAGACTGGTTGCAACACGATAAAGAAGAAAAAACATTTTATTTACACACAACCTGAATCCCCACTTAGCATATAACATTTATTTATCGTGAGTCATTTTAATATCGAACATTGTTATCACACATTGCAGATTTTCCTCATATGCTCCAGCACACCTTTAGGTGAATGCACTACTACTTGAAGAGGGGTGGCCGATTTTTTTGTTCAGGAATATGGCCTTAGTTTTGTGTCTGGGAAAAACTGCCCAAAATAGGGCATTTTGCCCAAATTTTCACAAGCCACCCCCAGAAAATAAAACATAGTGCAATCTAGTAACTAGCTCCCAGGTGACCAGAACAGATAATAAAGCGCTGACATGTAGTTGTGGAAGGAAACCATTAGTAAAGCTTCGGCATAATTTAGCTACAGTAGCAGTTGGGCTGCTTGTATAATTTATATACCGCAGTGGACAGTACAAGAAATATAACACCTCTCCTAGGTGTGTGATGACACAACCCTATACTGGTAGAAAAAACTGGTTAATCTAATTGGGCTTTGTGGTGTAGTGCAAACATGGCTCATTGAGGTCCTGGTCCATTATCCAAATAGGAATGAACAGGTTCCCTGGTGGATCACTTAGCTAAGGCACACACTAATAAGACACCATGTCCCATGCTCAAATCCAGCCTGGCACTCCTCATGTCATCACCCCTACGACATGAAAAGACAAAACAAAAGCTAACACATTAAAAAAGTAAGCAAACAGCAGCTGTTCAAGCAGAACATGTTTTTCTCCTCTTTGGACAACTTTGGGACGAAAGGAGATTCCACAAAAATATAGTCTGTCCTCTGTAAACATTTTCGCTGTTGAAGCCCAGTGAGGCACGCCATTGCAGCCTCCCCGTTAGAGCAGCTCTGAATGCTTACGAATGATGCAGAGCGAGAGGAGGAGGTCCGAACAGTGCATTTATCACTGTCAGATTTGATTGTGGAGGCCGTGGCGAGATGCGGCGCTGTTACATAATGCCTGTGTTGTGTTTGTTATATCATAAAGTTTGGCATCGCAGCTAAAAGCATGAAGTCCTACTGACCCTCTCAATCTCCCGGCCACTGTAGCTCAGAAATTACAGCTCTCATTTCAATCCGAGAACGTGTGTGAAAAATATTTAAACGGTAATATCAAGGATTTTAACTTGTCCTGCTTTTAACTACTGTAAAGCAGGGAGTGATCATGGCCTGAGGAAAAAGAACCTGCAGGTGAGGTGGGGCTGGTAAAATTATGTTTAAATAGAATAGATTTTGTTAGGTTTACATTCAGTATGTTATTTAGTTGTTGATGTGTACTTGTCCCCTCTGGGCTAGATACTGATGAGACCTAAATGTAGGCAGTAGTAGTTGCACACAGTGAAAATAGCAGCCATGTGTGCTGACAGCTCCAATAGTCCACCTTAGAGAGTGGCGTTGGATGTGTGAGTAGGCTGTATCTGGTGAGTAGGAGCATTACTCATGTTGTATGTGTGCTCTAGCTGCACAGAATTACACAGAAAAGCCTTGGCAAATAGTCAGTATTAACCAGTGATGTGAGCACCCATTTCACACCAACAATATCAAATTAGCCCAATTACCTTTGGTGCTCTCTGATATACTGTAAAGCATCATCAGAGCGGTGGGTGTTCTTGTAGAGTAGAGCAAAAGATTTGTACAGCTACTGCTTGCCAAATGAGTTAAACGGGCAGGACAAAGAATGAGTATTGACTGCGACGGTATCAGTTTCTATACAAGGACAATAGACATGACCCTGGTTTTCTACCAGTTTATCTTTATAGGTAAACTGGTAGAATGATAATATTACCATTTAAAGTTCCAGTTGTAGCTAGTCATCTGTCTCACGACGGCACTTAAGGAAGTCATAGCAGTATGAATGTTTTCACTGGCACACTCCCAATGCCTCGTGCAGGTAGTAATCTGTCTCATGACTCTACTGGCTCTGGTGTATAACCACACCTGAGGTTGATATAGTTGCAACATAGTTGCCTTACTCTAAAACATGCAATTCACAGTGCACCATAAAAGTGTCTCAAATAAAATAAAATCAAAGAACAGAATGACTCATAATGTCATTAAGTCAGTAGCCCAACCCCTCCGTCCTGCCTCCAGAAATATAGAGGCTGGATATGAGTCTCAAATTGCAGCAGGCGCTTGGGGAACCCTCTGCATTACTCTCAGATTCTAATAGCACATACTGGATAACCTGTTGAGTTCACTGCGTGCATAGCCTACTTAAACACTACAACTGTTGTATACATCATAATGTACAGGAAACTGTCTACAGCAACGCGTTTCCTGGAATTAAACAGACTCTGGCTGCGTTTTTTCAGACGTAAATGTTCTGGGCGGTTTACAATAAGTTGAATGCAAGAAATAACATTAATGCCTCGCTTTACCCCCTAACCCTGGCAGTGTTTACAGTGTTTATGCATAATTGTCCTACAGAAGCATGCAGAGCCTGTGCTCTGTCTGCAAGCCGTTCAAATTCAACATGAGAAGATCAAGCCACGCTGGCATTTCCATATTGAGAACATCCCCACTGATGCAACAGTTTCATCACGCAAAAACACACAAATCAAAGACATCAGAGGTGGAACATCCGTGCGTAAAAGCGATTTTTTTTCTGTGCCCAAGTTCTCTTGGCGGGTTAATTGTGCCAAATCCAGTTAAAACAAAAACTGTTAAAACATTTCTGAACGATAAATCTAATTTATTTCCCTACAGTGTCTTTACAGCAGACCAGAACCCGAACATAACCTGACCCACTTCTGTCGCTGACTCTTATGTGCCACGACCTTGTAACTTAACAACTGCCTCTGCCACGTTACAACAGTTCTCCCGCCAGCCACGCGCTTCCCCGCTAACTTCTCCTCTTCTTTTCAGGAACTCACAATTTAAGACAAATGCTGTCAAACACTCACCGATGATAATAGCGCAGGCGCTTAAGAGTCCAATTTCTTTCTTCAGAGTGACTCTGTCGCTATTGGATGAGTTTTTATCCTTCTTCCTTTTCTCTTTGTCCTCCATCGCCTCCGCCTTTACAGTGTGCTTCCTGCCCACCTCGGTCCGGTCCAGATACTGCAGACTGAACCACGCTCCGCTCTCCGGGTCGCCCATGTAACATCTCTGATGCGCGGAGGAGGACGTGCGCATGCGTACGACATACTGTTGAACCTACCACCTTGTCTCAAGTACACCGATGGAAGTAGGGTAGGACTGTTGTATTCATGGGTTTAACGTGAGGCTAGAAGAAATATACCGAGAGGAGAGTATATTCTGCAGTTTTCAAGGTGGATATGGGAAATGTCTTCTTCAAATAAAATTAATTAATATATTTACAGGCTATTTAATGGCTAGAAATTAATTCCTTTTAAATATTATCAATGTTGTAGTCTTTGTGAGTTTGACCCAAAGATTCAGGTCATTATATTTTCCCTTGAGGCTGCTGCAAATTGAGACTGAGACTGAAACTCATGTTTCAAAGTTGGGGAACAGTATGCTGTTCTACACAGACACTGTCACTCAGCCCAGATTATGACTTACAGCACTCACATAGATATTACAAGTACATGTTGACTCGCTGCCATTACTATCATGGCTTATTGGGACTCTTGAGTTGAGACATCATTAATGTTATTAGTACCTGTGCTTTTGCGCATGGTTGCATGTGGTGGCAGAAAGAGCCAAGGTGTACTTGAGAAACATTCACGATGGCAGCATTCCATTTAGGTGTTTAAGTTGTTGGTGTCCTTGAAGGCTCACTGGAAATAAGAGTCATCGTCTGGGGTCCTCCTCAGAACGACATTAAAGCAAAATATGATTTTATATATATTTTTGACCACCATTCCTACCAGTACCTGTTTATCTATATACCTTAATGTATTTATTAATTAATTTTAAGTTATACCAGGCTATGTGAATCGAAAAGGGCTGTGACTTTTGACAATAGCCAGCAAGCCTCCAGCAGCTAAGAGACCAGACAAGAAATGGAACAAATTAAAAAATGGGTGGCCTACATAAGGTCAGTGGTAAACTTGGCTTGCATGGTATAGTTTCAGGCAGCAATATTGACATAAAAAAGCAGGTAACCACAAGTTTAATAAATAAACTTAATTGAGGTTCTGTTCAATTTAGTGTAGCGAAGCAAAGTAAAAGCACCCTGACTCTGTTTGACCTGACTAGAACAGAAATTTGGCAACAGTTGTGTTTACTCTACAATTTAATGTCAAAATGGCTGCTGTGAAAAAGGTCTATTGCTTAAACAATGGACTAGTTACACAGCAGAAATTTTGACTTGTCACAGCAGGAAAAACACAGGTGGACTTAATGACAGTAATGGCAGTTCAACAATGACAGTGAACCAGCACACGCTATAACAGAGAAAGTTCAGAAGCCGGGACGGCTCACTGAAGAATCATTTCCCGTTTCGCCAGTTGCTGCATTCGTCTAAGACTTAGACAAACCAGACAAAAGAGGAATGCAGCATTCCTCTTTTGTCTTAATTCCTCTAATCCTCATTAATCCACCTCTGATTTTCCTGCTGTGTCATAAAAGTCTGCTGTTCAACCAGTCCATTACATTTTTAAAGCAACTTTGTGTGAGATTTGAACATCACTTACTATGGTGACACACATTGGCAGAAGACCACACTTGGGCAAGCCAGGTCCGTGACATGGACCATCTCAATCCGGCCCGCAGCATCCTCAAAGAAAAAAAAAGCAGCATTATGTTAATGAATGACTACAATGAGTCTGTGTTGTTATTTAACTTGATTCCAACAGAGGGCGCTGTCTATATTTAGATTGGAATATAAAGCCTCAAGTTGACTCTTGCTTACTCTAGTGAGAAGTTACATAAATGGTAATGAAGACAGAGACATGAGTAAGGATGAATGCTTCAAAAAAGAACCAAGAGTGAACATCAAAATATTTCGTCACAAGTGTTGCTTCAAAGGCATTATGTTTGATATGCCAAGAGAGTATCGTGTTCAGGGAATGCAACATCAAGAGACATTTTTTGACCAATCATGCTAACTATGCCACAAACTTGTCACTGTGGGGAAGAGAAGAAAAGGGTATGTGAATGAATAGTGGAACTGTGTTTCAACTTAATTGCCAGGCAGTATATTTTTAAAAAGCATTCGACCATCCAAGAATCAGCAACCAAAGTTAGCTACATGTCGTACAATCTCGCCAAACAGAGCAAGCCTTTCTCTGATGGTGAATTTTTTGGTAGAAGTGGCTAGCATGTAGCAAATTTACTTAAGGGCCCAGACCCAGACATCATCCTATCTGCTTATCTTTTGCAGGGTCAGGTTTACTATCTAAACAATCCAGCTACTGTAGGAGAGATTCATTGTACCTGTGGCTTTTCTTTCGTATCACCAAACTGTTTGTGGTTTAGTTGTACAAATGAAGGTTTCTTCCTCTCACGATTTTCCAGTAAAATAGCTGTTGCAAGGTGTGTTGCAGTGAAAACAACCCTAAGTCCTCCAGCAACAAGATGCTTCTGAATTCTCTTGAGAGAGCATGTGTATCTTTCCACCCCTTTGCCCTTCCGCCTCCTCTGCTCCTCCTTCCCAGCAGCTGTAGCTGATAACAAAGCAGAGAATGATAAACATGTCGAGATTAAGGGGACGATGGAAAATAAGATGATAGAGAAGGTAGAGATGATCAGTGGTAAAGACAATGCAAAAACGGTAAAGTGGTAAAGAAACAGGTAGCAAAAATTGTTAAACCATAATTTTAGATAATGGATGGTAGAGACCATCAAATAGATGATAGTAGAGACTGTTGAGGTGATAGAGCAGAGAGGAAAATTGATAGAAAAGGAGAAGATGGAAGAGATAAAGCACAGATGATAGACAGTAGACTTGTCATGGTTTCGATTTTGGTTGGTTATTTTCTTGTGTCAAGCTTAATTTATTTCTCAGTGTTATTTATTGTGTCA
>JBBPCS010002740.1:0-13139 GCA_037974645.1 Hollardia meadi
ATCCCCCCGGTGACCCCCCACGACCCCCGCCAGTGCAGCGGCCCAGCCTATCTATTATCTATTATAACAGACAGCCAGGCAGCTTGGTGATATTTTTTGTCCGTCTTCTCTGATGTTTTTTTTTATTTTTTGCTTGTCTCATGTGTGTCCCCCTCCTTTCTTCTACCTTTCTTCTCTCTGCTCTTCCTCTCTTCCCTTTTTTATTCTTTATGTTTTTTAGTGACACCCTCTGGTGCCTGACAGATGCAGTATACACACATCTGATTCATCTTTGCTCTCAAGTGAATCAGGATTTACTTTGAAGCAATTGGCAACATGGTTTGTTGGTTCTTCGTTTGTTGGTCTTCAACACAAGTCTAATAAAATTTGTGTTGTTATTTAATATGCATATTATATTTTCCCAAAAATGCAAAGATGAAGTGGTATTCAGCTGATTTTATATCACTTCCTGTTTTAGTTTATGTATTCCAACTGACTGTAAGGCTGGTAGATAGGAAGCTGAGCCAAGTGGAGCAACATATTTTAGCTACATGTACCCAAAAAAACTATATTTAAAAGTAATTCATTGTATCCTCCATTTCCTTCTCTTCCTTTTATCTATCTCAGTTATCTCCCTCCTCTCCTCCCCCTGTTCAAAGCATTGTCAGCACTTAATGTCATCTTCTCTCTCTCTCTCTCTCTGTCGTTTTCAGTGAGGTCTGTGTCCGACTCTGTACAGCGACCCAACCCTCTCCGTACCAACTCTGAGGATCATGGCTCCTTCAAGACCAAGGACCAATCTCCAAACCCAGACAAGGACAAGGCAGCGGGCAAAAGGTCATCAGACTCTGGGGAGGAGGCGGACAAAGACTTTATTTTAATATGAGACAAATGAGGAATCTAATCAGTATATTTTTGTTTATATCAGAGGTTGTACCCTAAAAAAAATAATATTTGGTTTGCAGGACGACCTGCTGTATCAGGTAATACACAGTCTCAAATTAAATTTAACTTGGTTGTCTATGATAATGAAATGATTGATATTAACACTTGGGTTCAGTCACATCGTGTCATCTAGAAAACCAAACTGTGCTAAGTCTCCGAAGAGCTTCCTTTTCTCAAACCCTTTTTTGTTCGACTCTCTGCTGTCAGGTGATCAAGTGTATCCAGCTGATGAAAACCTGAATTTATGTACAAGAGCAGACTTTATTGTCTTTACTTTAACTAATAATCCTACATCTTGCTTACTATGTGTTGCAGTAGCTCGTTTCCCAGGGACCAAACACATGTAACAATAATACCAGGATCACTGTACTGTACTTGAACTCAAACATACGACCAAGACCAGGACCCAGTGGCATTTTGTCCTTTAATATACAGTATTTGTATAGATTTTTCTATATCCTATTTTCAGTACATGCAAGTTACTTTTCTGTGTGATTACAACCATTATGCAATTCATCTTTTTTTTCAGGAAAATACAGGTTCAGCTGAGACTCTCAGCCCACCATTAATCAGAAATACACATTTAAACTAGATGACAGTCACTCTTCACTGCATGGCCTAAAGGGTAGCTTTAGACAATATCAAACAGCCCAACTGGACTTGTGTGACTCTGTGTGAAGTAAGAGGTGGAGTAACCATATGACGTGTTGCTTTGAGAGGACTGTCGTACACTCTAACTTCACTGATAACCAATCAATAAGGCTTCAGCACTGTTAACTGACACTGTTCTCTGAGAAGAAAATGTGTATTTTCTGATATTTTTTAAACTGTGGAAATCTTTTCAGGGTGTTTGTGGGGGAAAGGAGTAATGTCTGTCTTTGAAGTGCTACACAGAGTGCCATCATAAACCGTCATATCCATTTCTCTGTCATTTGGTCAAAAACTCCAAACCAAACAGCTTCATTTCTAGTTAGTAGTCCATGGAATAAATACAACTATCAAGCATTAAACTAAACTGTGTGGTATGCAAGTGTTTGTCACAGTCATACGTATTCTGAATTGCTCTTGAAGACAGATAGATCCTCACTTCTTACACAACATACTTATATTTATGAGTATTCCCCTGGTGTGCTGATGGTCTGATGAAAGCAAAGACCTGACTTGAAAAAGAGGAATGTCAAAGATTGTCAGTTTAAAGGTAATGCAGCAGAAAATGTCATTTGCCTTCACTTTCAGTATTTTGACAACAACCTCTCTTCAGTCTGATCTTCGTGTAAAAGCGGGACACTGAGGGAACTTCCCTTTCACTTCATTCTGGGCGAGACATTTCTCTGAAATTCAGCCCACTAAAGAGTTGGGAGTCATATTTCTTTTGTTATTAAATGGTTGAGAATGTAGGGCCTGAAGTGAAGGTGAACTGAG
Source organism: Hollardia meadi (assembly GCA_037974645.1). NCBI lineage: Eukaryota > Metazoa > Chordata > Actinopteri > Tetraodontiformes > Triacanthodidae > Hollardia > Hollardia meadi. The sequence goes on from JBBPCS010002740.1 coordinate 2,347, forward strand.
GGTAGCTGCATTCACTGACTTCTGGGCTATTCTGTATGTCGCATTTTCAGGACCTGAAAGCTACACAAAAACAACACCACAGGTCTCAGGCCGATTCCACTTGTCTTCTAAGAGCAAGAAATGCCCTTTTCACACCGCTACACAGTCAGCAAACAGGTTCTGAAGTTGATCTTGTGTTCAAAATCATTGAACCTTTATCATTCATCATTGACAAAAGTAAGAAACAACATGCATCTTTTTACAGTTTGTTCCCCAAACATCAGATTGTTTTCAGTTTTAGTGATATTGGATGAAATCAAGCCTTTGCATTAGACTATGCTGCAGTCATGCTATATTGGAGTTAACAGTAAATCCTAGTTTTCATGATGCCTCTTATCAGTCCATCATTCAAGTAAAAAAAAAATTCTATCTTGTCAAGTCACAGTATTAACCCTTATACAACCATCTTATGTTGTCTGATGACAGAAATACTCGCATATCATAAATATGTTTCCCATCTCTGTCATTATTCTATGCAGCATTACACCTCCAAACACCTGTATGTGAGATTTGACTAATATTCCATTAAATTGACACTAAGCACTGTGCAATTACTTTTTCTTTTGACGATGCAGTTGCTCCAAACGATGCTTCAGTATTAACATTTAGTCTGCACTAGACCTCGTTCTTTATGCACAGTGTGAAAGGGGCACAACTCATACTTTATTGCACTGTACAAGAGTCAAATTCTTGTCTGGGCCAAAGGTCTTAATGGTGCACCTTTTCCTATGGCGTCTAATGATGCCTTTATAGGATTGTGGTAAGATTTTGCTTCTTCGTCACTAATGATGTCGTGGAAATAACACTGTTCCTGCTGTATAGTTCATCTGTCTCTGATGTCTGCTCTGAGTCACACTCTCAGTCCCAAAAGTCTAACATCCCTTTTTGTTTGAAAGGTGTTCCAAGACACTGAAAAAAGTACCACTACTTTAAATATATTTATTGCGAACACATGTGGCCGTGTGCTGTATTCTGTTGACATTTTTAGCCATTTTCCTCACGCAAGGGAATTATATTGACACGCTCTTCTTCTTTCAAAAGCAGCTGGCTGTGTTTCTGTCATGATTTCCTGTTTAGTCCTGAAAAATGAGCATCCAATTTATTTCCGTTGGTGCACAGAGTGGAGGAGGTGAAAATAACCAGTAGAATTGAGTCTACATGTGACTGCATGATGTGGCTGTGAGTTGTACTGTATGTATATATGTGCTTTCATACATGTAGGAGTGTGTGTGTATACTGTATGTATGTTTAATATACGCACATGTTAAATACACACTGTGATATATTCACACGACTACGTGAACGCAGCAAATCCTATATTGTTTTGGTACTAAGTACACGACTACACTAAGGTACACTAAGGGTTTGTTTGTAACTTATTGGGAATAAAAATGCAGTGGCCGTCTTGATACTTCTGTTGTTTTTCTTTCGTCTGTACATTGTGTTCATAAATGTAGAAATTAATTCTTTGTATGTATTAATTTGTCATTACATGTAATCAAATTAATGTTCCTTTCATCATGATTAAAAAATGATGCAAAACAATGATTGTTTACCCTGAGCTGGGGAAAAAATGCATAAATACAAACAACATGTTTGCTCATTATCAGTCTGTTTGTTCCATTTTGTCATGGATTAATCTGTTTCATTAAGTCATTCTGCGGGTGTTGGACATTTCTTCTTGCAAATATTAATACTAATTAAAATAATTTTACAGGCTTCAAAATCTCTGCAGTGTTTTTGTAACTTATGTTGAAGATCTGCTCTGCAGTGTAACAATACAGCCACCAGATGGCAATTATAATGCTACAGTAATCTCTCTCACTCTCTCTCTCACACACACACACACACACACAGGAGGTGTGTTTTCTTTTTTTTTACTAAGTCAGGAAGAGCATATGTTAACCAAGCAGGCAACTGAGCAGTGTAACAGTTTGTCATCTCAGAGCCAAATGTTTTATTTGTAGTGTTAAAGTTTACAGTTTAATTGGCTTTTCTTCGTTACGATGGACAGTGCTTTTGATAACCTGGATGCAGCTGGTTTCCTGGAAATCTGGCAACACTTCGATGCAGATGGTGAGGACAGTTAATGATATTTTTTGCTCTGTAAATATATCTAAAACAGATGGTATTCGTACTTTATTACCTTATTTGCTGATAAATTTGTAAGTCCTGGTTGTAGGAGGTAATTTAAGTTCATATGTCAAACATTCTTCTCATTGTAAAACAACTATGTTATGACTATTTCTGTGTCTGAAGAAAGCAAATGCGAAGGCCTTATGTACACCAACAGTATTGAAAAATGTACAATTTCACATATGTATATGCCATGTTTGAAATTAGCCTAAAAAGTAAAGTGCACAACAAGAAGCAGCAAGACTTTACACAGGTCAAAGCTCGTGATATGAAAATAATTTGACAGTGAGAGAGTGACTTTATTGTAACATCTCCCACACTATTTGAATTTTGAGGTAAATTCAAACTCACTAATTCAAACTTACTAATTCAAACTTAACAGATAATGGCTACATTGAGGGCAAAGAGCTTGATGACTTTTTCCGTCACATGATGAAGAGACTGGGTCCACAGGTAAGTCATCTCGTTTGTAATTCATTTATAACTTGATGACAACAGTTCAGTGCATGTGAAGGGCAGATTTTGATCTGTGCTGTGTGGGCACTGCAGTCGTCTGAATGGGTGGGGTGACTGCATGGATGTTAGACAACATGATTAAAGAGCCATCTCCCTGACCATACAACTATTACTATTTTCCAGTTTGTGTGCGTGATTGGACTCCCTTGGATACTAATGGGATACTAAAACAAACAGACCACCAACCACATGTCACTTTGTCCCTCTGATGTTTGCTTTTAAGCATTAATGCCCCCAGGGACAAGCACTGTTTTGTGTATTTCTCTCAGCTGTTGAAGCATTGTGACAGGAACTACATGCTGCCTTTGTGTTTTATGTCTTCTTTTTATAACATATACAGACATTATACAGATTTTCTCTAAATTAACCAACACATTTTCAATCAATAACCCTTATGCAATTTTATGTATTTGCATGTGATATACTTTGGGTTTAATATATCAGTGAAACCTGGAGAATAAATGAGTTTATTATGCAGCGTACATGTCACCAGTGTAAAAACTTCTACTTAGCAACAGGGGATTGGCGCCAAACACAAGTGTCTGATGCTGAAAATAAATGCTTGTCTTTCGGTAATGAGCAAAGGTCTGGCACCTCGTAGTCGCCACACTGTTCATGCTCTGCACTACATGAAACAATGATTCAGACCTCAACACCATACATCAACAGGTTTCTATAGTTACAGTACAGCAATCATGGGTTTGCAAAGAGACACTTTTAGCTGCAAAATATATTTTTCAAATAACCTTGTCTGTGATCCCTAAGTCAGATAAGAATGCATCATACTCTTTGTTCTGTTTTTTAGAAAGACTGGCCAGGACATTTAGTAACATACTGTAAGTACTTTAGAAATAGTTAGTACCTGGGGTTGGGAAAGCAGATATTGAAAAGAAAAAATAGGTGATCAATGGAGTATCCATGGTGACATTTCTTAAAATAACTGTGACTCAGCCAGCACAGTATTTGTCCTTCAATGTCAAGATTTTCAAATATACTGGAAACTTGATTTAAAAGAACAAATGTAAAATCAAGTTGTTTTATAATTACATTGTACCATTTCATTTTGCCCTATTATGTACTATATCTGCGTCCAGTTTAATACCTGCAGTGAATTCCTAATGGTTTGGGGCAAGAGAATCAATTTAATTTTAATCTTGAATCTCTGCAGGAGAAAGTGACCGAAGAGAGAGTCCAGAGACTGAAGCAAAGGTTTATGTCCGCCTATGATGCCACTGCTGATGGGAAACTACAGATTCAGGAGGTACTGCACCATTTCTTTGTCTAAAATCGGCACCTTGCTTACTTGACCATTACTTCCTTTATACTAAAAGGCAGGGTACTCTATAATGAGTAAAGCCGAGGCACTGATTTATACATTTTTTGTAGCAAAATGTTACATGAACACAAAATGTGGCACGCAGCTTCTGTTAAATCTTTTGTTCTTGCCGGTCAAAGAGGAGAGAGAAAATGTTTTCTCATGTTGAGAAGTTTTGTCTCATAGTGCACTTTTTGTTCATATTTATGGTATGAAATTAAACAGGTTCGGTGACATTCAGCATCAAGTCATCTCCCTCTCAGCACCTGCCCTCTCTCTATTTCTCGCTGACACACTATACACAAACACAATAAATGCCCTATCTTCATCTCCTCTGGCCACTCTCTCACTCTCTCTCTCGACTGTTCTGTTCCAACAGTGCAAATATAAATCTAATCTGAATAGGAATGGGAAACAATAACATGATCCCTTTGAACTGTCACGTACGACTCTTAGAAAGTCCCAAACAAATTGCTAATAATTCACGAAGGTTAATTTTCAAATGGCTTTTTGATTGAGTCAATCCATTGAATTGACTGACAAATTAACAGGCTGCGGCCGTTTCCCAGAAATATAAAGCCATATTTTAATGACATTGCTTTCTCAGTCTCCACTCTTTGCAGCTCTTGGCACAGCAACAGCGCTCGATTAGAACAATCAAGTGCGAGACATACACCCATTACCCATTTGATGTGCCAATCCCTTAATGCATTGCGCACAGAGCCAAATTGCTTTCGCTTTTACTCATAAAGCTGAAAAAAAAAATCAATACATCTCTGCTTGTGGCCTGTTGACGACATTGATTAACTGTGGCTGATCCAGGAACAGTGTGATCAAACCTCTTTGATCAGTTGCTCCTTTTGAGGCTCCACACCCTGGTGACTTGGGATGAACCCATCAGACATTTTCCTTCCAGTACCAGTGCTCTCATCTTCCTAATTAGAAGTCCGTATAGTTCACTGTGTGGAACTCCTGGGATCATTTTACGGTACATTTTTTAGTGTGACTTAATAAATGTAGCTGATAGCAGAAAGACTTTCATTCTAAATGACATTGACAAAGAAACACTACATATAATACATACAGTATTGTATTGTACTTTGAATTCACATCTGGTCAATCCATGATCCATTTAATGAGGTAATGATCCAGCAAATCGGACCAGTGTGTCTCTCCAGCCATGCTAAATATGTCTAGTTCTTTAATTTGAAGTTATTTGTAATGGGATTTCCCCATAATGTTGCCTCCACTATATGAATGGCATTGGGAAGGAAGTTAGCAAGTCACTGTATTCTGTGACATAATAAAGTGATGTTACTCCTCTAGTTCCGTATAACTGGTCTGTTAGACACAGTGTACACTTACTATTAACACTAACCCCAATATGGTAAATAACTGTGCAACATACCATGTATTTATTGTACTTGTAGCATATTAAATAGTAATAATGCTGAATAGGGAAACCTTCCCTCTTAAAGCTTTATACAACAGAGCAGTCCTGGATCTGGCAGGGCCTCACTTCAGTGGGTGAATACTAAATGAAATGAGGGTTTCAACATGTCATCCACATTTTAACTTCCATGTCTATACAGTCTGAACAGTTACACTGGTAAATGGTACTGGTGCACACCATCTTCTTACATTACTGAGGTAACACTACACTAGTGCAGAATACTTTATGTTTATTGTATTTTGTTTGCACAGTGCACTTGCACTCTCTTTTGTATTTGTATATCTTTAAATCTCAAGATTTAGCCTATTATTCATCGCCAACTGCTCGCTGTTCTATGTGCATAAATAAACTTAACAAAAAGGGTCTCTACATTTTAGCCAGCAGCCTTCCATATTGGTAAGCTGATATAGGTACGCAGATGGAAACTGCTGCCTGAATACATTTTGTGTGACTCTTGGAAACCTGAAAGTCATTGATCTGCGTTTCTTCCTGAACCTCTGGCTCTTCTGGAGTTGGCATCATCGTTGGTGCATTGCGCCTGTTCTTCAGCTTTGTGATTTAAACCGCCGCAGTATCATCTTGCATTTTAATCAAATGGATTATGTGGGCCAGTTTAATCTGCTAATGGATGGCTGATACTATTATATAGGGACAGTCAAGAGAAAAGCAACATGAACTGGAGAGGAGCCAGGAGGAGCTGCTGCAGGACATAAAACCTTGATGTATCTATCCATGCAGGTAGTTTCAGAGAGACGTTTTGAGATATCTGCGGCTGAGACTTTGGAAATAAAATGTTATTTCATAAACGAGGAGAGTCTCTTTCCATATGGTGTCCCTGTTTAAGATAATCCACTGAACTGTCAATATTTTCATTAGACAAATTTCTTCTATAGAAAAATCTAATAAAAACTGAACCCTGACCTGATCAAGATTGCAAGACCGGAACATAAACTTGGTTATAGCTGCTATTCTCTCCAAGAATAAAAGCCTAACAGAACATCATTATCCAATCACTGCTCTCTGCTCTGCACTCTGATATGTTTTCCAGTTGGCCAATATGATCCTCCCTGAAGATGAGAACTTCCTGTTAGTTTTCCGCAGAGAAGCTCCTCTGGACAACAGTGTTGACTTCATGAAGGTGAGGTCAGAGACTACACCAAACATTATTATGAGATGAGACGAGACAACATAAGACAAGCTTCATCTACCAAACTATTAGGAATATATGAAGTACAATTTGTCAATGAAACATTAAAACAACAAAACCTACAGAGGTATTTTTATTGCTCAGTGGTCTAAGACATATGAAGTAACGCTCATGGTTTGACTACTCCATGTTACTGTTTACTCCATGAAGTGGGACTATATGGCTGGGACCCAGAAATATGTCACACATTAATTCACAAGACAGATAAAGAATAACAGATTATACACTTTCAAACTAAATTGACAGCAAAGTCTGAATTTTCACTGTGGTTCGAGTAGTGTTGATAATGCTCAATGCAGTTCCTCCTAACTTTGATATTATCTTCATTACAAGCTGGTTTTAACCATCTGAATTCCATCTTGGTGTCATATTAAGTTAGCTGTGTTTCAACTAATTGAAATTCATAAGTGCCATACACTGCATGTAAGTAAGCATCGATTTACCCTTTCCTGTAGATATGGAGGAAGTACGATGTCGACTGCAGCGGCTACATATCAGCTCAGGAGCTCAAGGTGAGGTTTTCGACACAAACAAAATGCACTTCTGTTCACACAGCACAACCAATTACACTTCTCTTGCCTGCCCAAGGAGCAACCTTCAGTGGGTGGTATTAAAGAATCACAGTCACCTTCAGCCACTATTTTCTATTCTGTTACACACTGAGACATTTGTCCTTTTTCAGCTCCTCAGGGACTCTTGGTAGATAAAATAAATGCCAGTGGGAGGAACAATTTGAATTCTATTTCATCCTTTTCTTTTTGAAGCAGCTCTTCCTCGCTACATAACACAATGTGCACTAATTCATTTGTATCCTTTTTTATTGAATTTGTTAGATAATTGTCTTGTTGTTTGCTTTTCTTGTTTATTTATGTGATCAATTTTTGTCTCTTAGGCTTTCCTGAACGACCTGTTCCAACAGCACCACAAGGAGGTGTCATCTGAGAAGCTGGAGGAGTACACAGACACAATGGTAGGAATACGTTTCACTTTCACGCTGGATTTACTCACTCTTCTACGGCTGACTGTGGGCACCAGGCTCTGTTTACAGTGGTTGTGTAGAGCCAGCCTGAGGGGTGTACTATGAAGCGAGATTAACGGGTTGGCGAGGTATGTTGAGTGAAAAGTTCAAAGTTTTCAGTGTCACGAAGGTGGCTCTCTTTTAACCTGGTTAGATCACCATGGTAACTTATGCTGAACACATAACCTGGTCCAGAGGAGGTTATGTTCAGAGTTTCGGATTAAAATCGCTGTCCTGTGAGATATAGATTATATACAAACTTGCTGAGCCGTAGATTAAAGTACAGTAGCCTACATGCAGTAATGACATCAAAAGAAGGGGTGTAATTACAGCAGAGCAAATTATATGTATTTCGTGTTTTTTGTAGAGCCCCTCAATTCAAAAATGACTTTTTCTCATGTTAACATCCCCTAAAATGTCTGACCTGGGCTATAGTGACTTGTATCAAAGTTTGTCACTAGAAAAGTTTTTTTCCCCCCACATTTCTCTACTGAAGAGGGAGATGTCTGTGCACTTCCTAAAAAATCTGAGATTCAAACGTACACCGGGCGAGCTAGATTTGGTACGTCACAAATACGAAACCTAATCACTGTCTAATTAGCAAATACTACTACTGCCAGTGAGCCAGCTCCCAGGTGAAGTTGGTTGGCTATCAAGATGTGATGAGATATTATTGTACATTTCACAAACACTCATGCTGTCAGCCACTGCCAGTTACAAGCTAACAAACAACATAAACTTTCTGCTGGCATTTCTCTCTTGCTTTACTTGCAGCAACACTGTTGCTTTTTGCCGTAATATATATTTTATATTCTTAATGGCTCTCAATTATTACCTGTTCCTCTTGGCTGAAGCGTGCAGCACGTGATAAGTTAATTTTGTGCAGAAGATCAAATGACGCACAAAACGCCTACAGAGCCTGAAGCAGAAAGCCTGGGTTAACAACGAAAGTTGATAATCACGTTTTTGATCATCATAATCTTTAACTGGGGCTTCATGGTACACTCCTCTGACATTGTCATTTCCTGCATGTCTAAAACATTGACAAACACTGACTGCCAGTCTAAAACTCATAAAATGTTGACAAAAGCTGTAGAAGACTGAAGATTCAAGTAGCTGCAATAAAATATTCTGCCAGTGCCGAATGAAATTATTGTTCTTAAGAAGAAAATTAACAATTGTTCAGAGTTTTCACTCGTCATATTATTTTCTTAAGATTTTGTAATCTGCCTGTGTGTGCCTCTCCCTGTGTTACTTCTGTGGTTCACACTCGAAGTCAGATCAAGTGATGAGCTGGTTCAAGAGTCGCAGGTGGTGTGAGGAAATAACCAGCAAGATTACAGACAGAGAGACTCGGTATTATTTTCATGCTTCACAGTAAATCATCTTTTTTTTCCTGCAGATGAAAATCTTTGACAAAAACAAGGACGGCTGTTTGGATTTGAACGACTTGGCCAGGTACTTTTCAAAGAGTAGGACAATGCAAGCGTTGCCATTGACTTTTCTCTATATATCATTATTGTCAGATTGTTGGATAGCCATAAATGAGACATTTGATCAAATGCTAATATCTCAAAAAATAAACGGAAATGAACATAAAATTTACAAGAAAATGTAAAAGTGCATGAACATTAATTTAGTGTTATACTGTATCTTAAATCTCCCCACACCACAAGGAATATTTTTCTCTTTGATGACTCGAATGCTCAAGTATTTTTTTCTTTCTCAATTAGGATCTTGGCTTCAGAAGAGAATTTCCTGCTCCAGTTCCAGATAGATGTACGTGTATTATTTATCTTGTTTTATTTGTCTGATGAAAACATGAAGGTAAATGTTGCAACAGTTTAAAAAGTTATCTTCTGTTGTTTTGATCTAATTTATCTCAACCTATATTCTTAGTATTTAACAACTCCTGCCTTTTTCCCCCAAGGCCTGCAGCAAAGACGAGAGAAAGAAAGACTTTGACAAGATCTTTGCCCATTATGATGTTGTAAGTACAATACACAGAGTGGGTCACAAATGATAACTGCTATTTAACTAGCATGTCCTGCAAGGGACTGTGTGAGACTGTAGGTATTTTAGTTTAAGGAACAACCTCTGAAGTATGATCATCACCTTTTACAGCACCTTGTTGTGCTTCTTCAGGAATATGGGTAGAAAAATCAGCGTGACAATGAACACAGCAGGATTCTGACCAAAAGATTGCATGTTTGAATCGTCAGTAGCTCAAACACTAAGTGTATTGGGTATTACTGCCTGCACTCATACTGAACAGTTCCCATGTGTTGTGTCTTTATCTGATTGTGACACGTGGTTTCAAAAGTCTTTTTTTTTTTTTTTTAAATTTACATTCTCAATTAAAAACACTCCCAAATTTGCGTAATATGTGGCTGTGTGCAGAAGAGGATTTGGCATAGCAATAGTGAATCCAATTAGCTCCCTTACCTCAGTAATGAAACATAATAAGATAAAGCACCCATTATGTTGTCAAGTCACACTATGGGATGATGAGTTAACTCTGTCAGTCTTTCACAGCACATCTCCAGATAATAGTGATAATAGTCAGTGATGAGCCTCCCCTTTTCTGTAAAATCCTATTTATGACTTAGTTCTTACACCATTTGACAATATAGACTAACTGAACATTAAAGAATAAAAGGGTTACAAACGAGCCAGAGACAAGTGGTCACGGTCAGGTATCAGTCAACTCTAGTTTCTCCAGTTAGTATAAAAATAATTCTCAACAAGACAAGGTGCCTTATAGCGAATAGTGTAATATACATATAAGTTTGATCTATGTAGTACTGAAATATTACTGTGACAGGAGAACTATTGAATATAGAGCCGCCCTGGCTCATGTCAACCACTAATCAGAAGGTTGGGTTGGCTGGCTGCAGCACTCCTTATGAGCAAGTCGGCACCTTGCATGCCAGCCTCTGCCATCAAAGTGTGAATGAAACTATGTAGAGTCTCATGACTAACCTGATCTCATCTGACCCCATTTGAAACTGGTTTCTCCATGTTTGAGTTACTGGGAGGAGGAGGAGGAGGAGGAGGAGGAGGAGGAGGAGGAGGAGGAGGAGGAGGAGGAGGAGGAGGAGGAGGAGGA